>PVHX01014959.1:0-48445 GCA_004024805.1 Geosciurus inauris | reverse complement strand
GGCTCAGTGGTCAAGTGCCCCTGAGTTCAATCCCTGGTACCAAAAAAAAAAAAAAGATAAGCAAAGTAAGCCAATCCCAAAAAAACAAAGGCCAGTTGTTCTCTCCGAAAAGTAGATGCTGATCCATAATGTGGGAGGGGGCATGGGAAGAATGGAGAAACTTTGGTCAAAGGGGAGGGAAGAGAGGAGATGGGATATGGGGGCAGGAAAGATGGTGGAATGAGATGGACAACAATGCCCTAAATACATGTATGACTACACATAGGGTGTAACTCTATATTGTGTACAACCAGAGAAGTGAAAAGGTGTGCTCCATTTGTGTACCATAAATCAAAATGCATTCTGCTGTCATGTAAACCTAATTAGAATAAATAAAAAACTAAAAATAAATAAAATAAAATATAAAAATAAAAAATAAAATGGGCTCAGTGGTAGAGTACCCCTGGGTTCAATTCTCAGCACTGGGAAAAAAAAAAAAAAAGGAAAGAGAGAGAGATGATTACATAAGCCATGTTGTAGGAAAATTTTACTTTTCTCTTGCAGTGTTGAGGGTCAAACCCAAGGCCTTGTGCATCAGAGGCAAGTAGCACTACATCACTGGCTACACCCGTAACCTCTAGATTTTCCTTTTATTTTTTATTAAACAATTGTATTCAGAATGGTGCATACTAAGCCAACATTTCAGAAGGTGTATGAGAGATGAGTTAGACTCTTAAGTGCACACTGCCTTTTAAGTTGAGTGATGAAGGGAGATAGAAATAACCCACTTGGGGGCTGGGATTGTAGCCCAGCAGTAGAGTGCTTGCCTCGCATGCGTGAGGCCCTGGGTTCGATCCTCAGCACCACATACAAAGCAATAAAATAAAGACATTATGTCCGTCTACAGCTAAAAAAATATTTTAAAAAAAAGTTAAAAAAAAAAGAGAAAGAAATAACCCACTGGAGAACCAAGGCCATTGTGTTTTAGGAGAGGGGCAGCTTGAAAACACCCACAGTTGAGGAGAGAGTAAGAAGAGAATAAAGTCCATCAGTGCACAAAAGGCAAGTTAGTCTGAGAGAAGAGCAAGGACACTTGATTTTCTGAAACACATGTACCATGTATGCTCTTTTTCTGAAACAGGAGAAAGGAAAGGAAGAACTGGTGCTGCCGTGGACAAGGCCTGAAATGAGGGAAAGGGGTGCCGAAAATCTGTCTTCACCTCTAGGAGAATTATGAGGTCTTGCCATTTGCTGAGTGTGCAGGCTGGGGCTTTTAAATTTTCCCTAATTATAAAAGCTTCAGAAAAATATTAAGATGAACATAAAGATCACATATAATCCCACTGTACTGACTTTGGACCCATGTTAAACTGATCACAGTAAAAGCACTATATTTCTTGAAAAATCATTTTCACCTTGGTTTGGTCAGGATCACAGAAATCCAGAAGGGTGTCACAGACATGATAACCTAGGGACTTCAGGTCCTCAATAGTAAAGTGAATGTTTCTTTTACTGCCTGGAGAAAAATCCACAAACATTTCTTATTATATCTTAAGGATTAAATGAAAATCTAATTTATGAATAACTTTTAAAAATACCACCTCTGATTCTAGAACAGTATGCTTCTGAACAATACAATACTTTCAAATATTGTATCACACGTTCATGTGCAGAGTACTCAAACTTAACAGAGGGCCAGACAAGGAAATTCTCTAGATCACTATCTCCCTAGTGTTCCCAGGCCTTTCATCTCCCTATGTGCTGTGCGTGGCTTCCCCTTGCTAGATGACTCATGACATAAAAGGAGAGCTCACCTAGGGTGGACCCACCAAAGGTAGACTCCATGGTATAGCTGTTTAGGATTCCCATTCTCCACATCACGACTCGTCCTGTTCCTTCTTTGCACTTTTGGACCTTAAAGTTACAACTGTGAAAAGAGAACTAAAGAGAAATCCAAATTCTCTGTTAATTATAAACTGGCAAATATGTCTACCATTCATTCAAACAAGAATCGTTCCCTTGGTTGTCAATACATCATTTCCTAAAGTATGTTCCATAAAACATTAATTCTGGGAGATATAAATAGTCTTAAAAGGGTGGGGGAGGAGGAGTTCTGTGGTCATGTCAGTCAGGCAGGTTAACAAAACTGAACATACTTCCTCTGCAGAGCACTGGATATGGACTATGATCCTCCAAAGGCTAGAGAGTATATTATTTTGTTTTCAATCTTACTTGCCCATTCCTCTCTTTCTTTCTCCCTTCCACCAACAAGCATTTTGCCGGATTAGGGTTCCTAGAACAACTAGGAACACTGGCTTACTTTGCCAACTACAGGATTAAAGGTGATAGATAACTTTGTCTACTGAGAGTTTTAACTAATGCCCAGGTAAAATAGTCAAGAGTAACTTTTAGGGCTGGGGATATAGTTAGTTGGTAGAGTGCTTGCCTTGCACACACAAAGCCCTGGGTTCTAATCCCCAGCACCACAAAAGAAAAAAGAAAAAGAAAAAAAGAGTAATTTTTAAATACTCAGCTTGGGCTGGGGGTGTAGCTTGGTGGTAGAGCATGAGCTTAGCATGAATGAGCTTGGCTGAGTTTTTTTTTTTTTTTCAAAGCAATTTTTTTTTAATATTTTGGTTTTTTTTTTTTTAGTTGTAGATGAACAAAATACCTTTATTTATTTTATGTGGTGCTGAGAATCGAACCCAGTGCCCCACGCATGCGAGGCAAGCGCTCAACCGCTGAGCCCCAGCCCCAGCCCTTAGCTGAGTTTTTGCCAGCACCAAAAACTAAAAAAATCATTTTTACCGAGATAAAACTCACAAACCATAAAATTCATTCATTTAAAGCACACTATTCAATGTTTTCATGGAGCTGTGCAACCATCACCATAATTTAAATGTACCTCAAAGATAAACTTAAGGGCTGTGGATGTTGCTCTGTGGTAGAGTGAGGCCCTGAGTTCAATCCCCAGCACTACATGCATACACATGCATGCACAAAAGAAAATCAGGAGGCGGGGCAAGATGGCAGCTTAGATGGACACAGTGGTCAGTCTCGCCAAAACTGAAGATTGAAAATATGGTAATACCATCTTCCAGCCAGCTTTTGGGCATCACCCTCCAGCTACCCCCACAGGAAATTTCACTTGCGTGTGTAAGCAGGACCACCAAACAGCAGCCATTGCCACAGCGTGACTTCAGCAGCGGCGGTGGAAAGCAGCTGCGGGCGGCTTGGAGCCCCAGCCCAGGGCTCGCCCCGGCAGAGACTGCTTCTACATGAGACACCTGGCTCCAGTGCCTACCCAGCCACCCAGGGCCCACAGCAGTGGCTCTCGTGGACCCACGGCCCCAGCCGCTAGCCATTGGAGAGCACAAATTCAGGGTCGGAGACGCTCCAGAGATGCCAGCGGAGACAGCTCAGCCCAAGAGCGGCCTGGGCCCACCCCAGTTCCGCCCCAGAGTTCCTGAGGACTGGCAGGAGCCGCAGAGGGCCCAGATCTGCCCAAAGGAACCTCCACGGGTGTCCAGCCAACAGGAGACCAGGGACTGCTACCTCGAGCCTCTGGGGAGCCCAGTCTCAGGGGGCATTGGACAGCAACTCGGTACAAGCTTTGGCGGCAATGCAGCCTTGAATCAAAGTCTTCACCAGCGGCCCAGAGTTTCACCCTGTTGTGAAACTCACACCCAGGACACCAGTGGAGAAAGTCCAGCAAGCAACGAACAACGCCACCTACTGGAGGTGAAAGGAACCATACCTGTTTATTTACATTGAAACTTTTTTTTTTATATTTTGTTATTTTCTTCTATTCTTACTTTTTATTTTATCCTTTATCTTTTTCTCCTAATATTTCTATTGTTTAATCTTTTTGTTTTATTTCTCTGCTCTTTCCTTTCTTTCTCTTTCCTTCCCTCTTCTCTCTCTCACTCTTTTCCTACCCTCTAATCCCTAACAGTTGTGAAACCAAATATTTGTTATACAGTGGGATATAGTAGATTGGGATTTCTGAACTGAATACTAGAGTGGTACTAGATAGTCTTGTATCTCCCACTTGCATATGTTGTATTTTTCTTGCTATTATCTCTCCTCGCTGTACCCTTCTTTTCTCCCTCCTTACCGGTCTTCCCCAATTCTCTGTCGCTCTTTCTAGTAATAGCCAACTTCTTTTGGATTCCTTTTTCATGCTTTCTAAGATCTAATAACCATATCCTCACTTCCTACTACCCCAATATTCTATCCTACACCCCACCCTCCAGCATCCCTAGCCCACCAAGAGGAACTATAGACCCTTGTGCAAACTTATTGGTTACATAATCGATTGTAAAAGAACTCATAATTGGTGTATATCGTGACTAAACTATAAATGTATTTGGGAGCTGTTAGGAACTACTTGGTTTGAAACTATATATTGCTTGTATTGTGATCAACAAATATTGATCCCCCCTTTAAAAGAGAGGTATTGAAACCCTACAGGGAAACTATACACATACAGGAGTAAAAACTGTAACAACTTGGATCAACAGAGCTAGAAGGAAAGACACACAAACATCATGAAAAAACAAGGGAAGAAAGTGACTCAAACAAACCAAGATTCTTCAATATTAGAATTCATGATCAGTACAGCAGAAGAAATGACAGAACATGAATTCAGAATGTACATAATTGAAATGTTCTGTGACTTAAAGAATGATATAAGAGAGCAAGCCCAGTCAGCAAAAGATCATTTTGATAAAGAGGCAAATACAGGAAGTAAAAGATCACTTCAATAAGGAGATAGAGATTCTGAAAAGGAACCAAACAGAAATCCTTGAAATGAAAGAAACAATGAACCTAATCAAAAAACTCAATAGAAAGCATCACCAACAGATTAGACCATTTGGAAGACAGAACCTCAGACAATGAAGATAAAATATTTAACCTTGAGAACAGAGTTGACCACACAGTGAAGATGGTAAGAAACCATGAACAAAACATCTAAGATCTCTGGGATCACATTAAAAGACCAAACTTAAGAATATTTGGGATAGAGAAAGGCATAGAGTTCCAAACCAAAGGAATGAACAATCTATTCAATGAAATAATATCAAAAAACTTTCCAAATATGAAGAATGAATTGGATAATCAAATTCAAGAGGCATACAGGACACCAAATGTTCAGAATCACAACAGACCTACACCAAGGCACATCATAATGAAAATGCCTAACATTCAGATCAAGGAGAGAATCTTAAAAGCCACAAGAGAAAGGAATCAGATTACATACAGGGGGAAGCCAATTAGGATCACTGCAAACTTCTCAACCCAGACGCTGAGAGCAAGAAGATCATGGCAAAGCATATACCAAGCACTAAAAGACAGTGGATGCCAACCAAGAATCTTATATCCAGCAAAATTAAGTTTTAGATTTGATGATAAAATAAAAACCTTCCAAGATAAACAAAAATTAAAAGAATTCATAGCAAGAAAGCTGGCAGTACAGAACATTCTTGGTAAAATATTCCATGAGGAGGAAATGATAAACAACAATGAAAACCTGCAGAGGGAGGAGCTACACTAAAGGCCAATCAAAGGAGAAACCAAGTCAAGTTAAAAACTAAGAATAAACCAAAATGTCTGGAAATACAAACCATGTCTCCATAATAACATTGAATGTCAATGGCCTAAACGCAGCAATTAAAAGACACAGACTGGCAGATTGGATTAAAAAAAAAGACCCAACAATATGCTGCCTCCAAGAGACTCATTTCAGAAAGAGATACTCACAGATTGAAGGTGAAAGGATGGAAAAAAATTTATTACTCACATGGACTGCGTAAACAAGCAGGAGTTTCCATCCTCATTTCAGATAAAGTAGACTTCAAACCAAAGTTAGTGAAAAGGGATAAAGAAGGTCATTTCATACTGCTCAAGGGAATCATACATCAACAAGACATAACAATCTTAAATATCTATGCCCCAAACAATGGGGCAGCCTTGTTCATCAAACAAACCCTTCTCAAATTCAAGAACCAAATAGATCCCAACACAATAGTATTGGGTGACTTTAACACAACTCTCTCACCACTGGACAGATCTTCCAAACAAAAACTAAACAAGGAATCTACAAGACTTAATAGAACAATCAATGATCTAGACTTAATGGATATATATAGAATATTCCATCCTTCAACAAGCAAATACACGTTTTTGTCAGCAGCACATGGATCCTTCTCAAAAATAGATCATATGCTATGCCACAAAGCAAGTCTTAGTAAATACAAAAAATAGAGATACTACCCTGCATTCTATCTGACCATAATGGACTGAAACTAGAAATTAAGGACAGCTTTAAAAAAAGAAGCCTCTATAACACCTGGAGACTCAATAATTTGGTATTGAACAATGCATGGGTAACCGAAGACATCAGGGAAGAGATTAAAAAATTCTTGGAGGTAAATGAGAACTCTGGATACAACATACCAAAATCTCTGGGACACTATGAAGGCAGTGCTGAGAGGAAAGTTCATTGCATTAAGCTCATATATTCAAAGAGCTAAAAATCAACAAATCAATGATTTGACACTACAACTCAAAGCCCTAGAGAAAGGAGAACAAAACAACACCAAAAGAAGTAGAATACAGGAAATGATTAGAATTAGAGCTGAAATCAATGAAATTGAAACTCAAGAAACAATCCAAAAAATTAATAAAACAAAAAGCTGGTTCTTTGAAAAAATAAACAAAATTGACAAACCCTTAGCCACCCTAACAAAAAGAAGGAGAGAGAAAACCCAAATTACCAAAATTTGTGATGAAAAAGGAAACATCATGACAGACCCTGCTGAAATACAGAAGATAATCAGAAACTATATTGAAAACTTATATTCCAGTAAAATAGAAAACCCTGAAGACACTGACAAATTCCTAGACACATATGACCTACCCAAACTGAACCAGGAGGACATTCATGACTTAAACAGATCAATTACATGCAAGGAAATAGAAGAGGCCATCAAGGGCCTTCCAACCGGGCTGGGGTTGTAGCTCAGTGGTAGAGTGCTTGCCTCGCATGCGTGAGGCCCTGGGTTCGATCCTCAGCACCACATACAAAGCAATAAAATAAAGACATTGTGTCCATCTACAACTAAAAAAAAATTTAAAAAAAAAAAAAAAAAGAGCCTTCCAACCAAGAAAAGCCCTGGACCAAATGGATTCTCAGCCGAGTTCTACAAGACCTACAAAGAAGAACTAACTCCAATACTCCTCAAATTATTCCACAAAATAGAAAGAGAAGGAACCCTTCCAAACTCATTCTATGAGGCTAGTATCACATTGATTCCAAAACCAGACAGAGACACGTCAAAAAAGGAAAATTTCAGGGGCTGGGGTTATGGCGCAGTGGTAGCGTGCTCACCTACCACGCGGGAGGCACTGGGTTCGATCCTCAGCACCACATAAAAATAAAATAAAGATATTGTGTCCACCTACAACTAAAAAATAAATATTTAAAAAAAAAAAAAGGAAAATTTCAGACCAATATCCCTGATGAATATAGATGCAAAAATTCTCAATAAAATTTTGGCAAATTGCATACAAAAGCATATTAAAAAAAATAGTGCACCATGATCAAGTGGGGTTCATTCCAGGGATGCAAGGTTGGTTCAACATATGGAAATCAATACACGTAATCCATTACATCAATAGACTTAAAGATAAGAATCACATGATTCTATCAATTGATGCAGAGAAAGCATTCGACAAAATACAGCACCCTTTCATGTTCAAAACACTAGAGAAACTAGGGATAGTAGGAATATACCTCAACATTGTTAAAGCAATATATGCTAAGCCCAAGGCCAACATCATCCTAAATGGAGAAAAATTGGAAGCATTCCCTCTAAAAACGGGAACACGACAGGGATGCCCTCTCTCACCACTCTTATTCAATATAGTCCTTGAAACTCTAGCCAGAGCAATCAGACAGATGAAGGAAATTAAAGGGATACGAATAAGAAAAGAAGAACTCAAACTATCATTATTTGCAGACGACATGATTCTATACTTAGAGGATCCCAAAAGTTCCACCAGAAAACTTCTAGAACTGATAAATGAATTCAGCAAAGTTGCAGGATATAAAATCAATATCCATAAATCAAATGCATTCCTATACATCAGCAATGAATCCTCTAAAAGAGAAATTAGAAAAACTACTCCATTCGCAATAGCCTCCAGAAAAATAAAATACTTGGGAATCAATCTAACAAGAGTGGTGAAAGACCTCTACAGCAAAAATTACAAGACACTAAAGAAAGAAATTGAAGAAGATCTTAGAAGATGGAAAGACCTCCCATGTTCCTGGATAGGCAGAATCAATATTATTAAAATGGCCATACTACCCAAAGCGCTATACAGATTCAATGCAATCCCAATTAAAATCCCAAAGGCCTTTCTTACAGAAATAGAAAAGGCAATCGTGAAATTCATTTGGAAAATAAGAGACCGAGAATAGCTAAAGCGATTCTGAGCAAGAAGAGTGAAGCAGGAGGCATCACAATACCAGACCTTAAACTTTACTACAAAGCAATAGTAACAAAAACAGCATGGTACTGGCACCTAAATAGACATGTAGACCAATGGTACAGAATAGAAGACACAGAGAGTAATGCACATAAATACAGCTATCTCATACTAGACAAAGGTGCCAAAAACATTCATTGGAGAAAGGATAGCCTTTTCAACAAATGGTGCTGGGAAAACTGGAAATCCATTTGCAGGAAAATGAAACTTAATCCCTATCTCTCACCATGCATAAAACTCAACTCAAAGTGGATCAAAGACCTAGGAATTAGACCAGAGACCTGTACCTAATTGAGGAAAAAAGAGGCCCAAATCTTCATCACGTTGGATTAGGCCCTGACATCCTTAACAAGACTGCTAAAACTCAAGAAATAAAAGCATGAATCAAAAAATGGGATTGATTCAAACTAAATAGCTTCTTCTCAGCAAAAGAAACTATCAATGAGGTGAACAGAGAGCCTACATTCTGGGAGCAAATTTTAGCCATACGCACATCAGATAGAGCACTGATCTCCAGGATATATAAAGAACTCAAAAAACTCAACACCAAAAAAACAAGCAACCCAATCAATAAATGGGCTAAGGAGATGAATGGAAACCTCTCAGAAGAAGATATACAATCAATAAATATATATGAAGAAATGTTCATCATCTCTAGCCATTAGAGAAATGCAAATCAACACTACGCTCAGATTTCATCTCACACTAGTCAGAATGGCAGCTATCCAAAATACCAGCAACAATAAGTGCTGGCGAGGATGTGGTGAAAAATGTACACTCAGACATTGCTGGTGGGACTGCAAACTGGTGCAACCAATCTGGAAAGCAGTATGGAGATTTCTTAAAAAACTTGGAATGGAACCACCATTTGATCCAGCTATCCCACTCCTTGGCCTATACCCTAATGATTTAAAAACAGCACACTGAAGTAAAGCAGTCACCTCAATGTTTATAGCGGCACAATTCACAATTGCAAAACTATGGAAGCAACCCAGATGCCCTTCAATAGATGAATGGATAAAGAAACTGTGGTACATATACACAATGGAATATTATTCAGCAATAAAAGAATAAAATTATGGCATTTGCAGGCAAATGGATGGAATTGGAGAATATTATGCTAAGTGAAGTAAGCCAATCCCAAAAACCCAAATGCCGAATGTTCTCTCTGATTAGTGGATGATGATACTTAGGTGGGGTGGGAATGGGGAACATAGGAGAAATGGAGGAACTATGGACGCAGTAGTGGGGAGGTGGGAGGAAGGAAAGGGGAATGGGTATAGTAATGACGGTTGATTGAGATCGTCATCACTACCCTTGGTGCATGTATGAAGACACAAATGATGTAACTCTATCTGGTTTGCAACCAGAGAAATGGAAAAATTGAGCTCTATATATGTACTATGACTTGAAATGCATTTAAGTACAATAATTAAATTTAAAAAAAAAGAAGGTTCAGGTTTCCCAAAGGCATGGGCTTGCAGAAAAATAAAATTAATTTGAATTTTAAAAAAAAAAGAAAGAAAATCAATACTCAATAGCAGTCATGGCCCATTCCACCCTCTTCCACCCTCCCCCACCACCCCTGGGTGATCCCTGAACCACTTTCTGTCTCTATATTTGTCTTTTCTGAAAACTGCACAGAATGGAATCATATGTTAAGTGGCTTCTTATGTCTGGCTTCTTTCACTCAGCTTAGTGTGTTCAAGATTCATCCTTACCCTTGAATATCAGCACCTTAATCTTTTTATTGCTGAATAACATTCTATTATGTGGATATACCACACTTCATCTGTTCATTGGCTGATGAACACAAAGCAATTCTTAAAGCCATATCTTTTTAAATTCTTTTTTTTTTTTTTTTTTTGGTACTGGAGATTGAACTCAGGGGCACTCGACCACTGAGCCACATCCCCAATCCTATTCTGTGTTTTATGTAGAGACAGGGTCTCACTGAGTTGCTTAGCGCCTCACCATTGCTGAGGCTGGCTTTGAACTCGCCATTCTCTTGTCTCAGCCTCCCTGAGTGCTGGGATTACAGGCTTGCACCACCGCACCAGGCTCCTTTTTAAATTCTTGAAGTCTATGTTGCTGGGATTTACCAAACATAATAAAAAGATATACAAAGTGCCAAATAAAACATTACATCTAAGTAGCAGTAAGCTCCCTTGTCCCTATGTCTCATGGACAGAAAATTACCTCATGTGCTTACCTTATCTGGTGCATTTTTGCTTAACATTAAAGGAAAGACTCGCTCATGAAGCCAGTACTTGCGGTCGTTGTTATTGCAGCCATACACAAAGATATTATTCTTGCGGCTGTGACCATGAAAATCACAATATAAAAGAACCTCTCTTTCTTCAAGAAGTCTGTTGAAAAAAAAAAGAAGTCTGTTGAGAGGGCAAACAAAGAACTCAGAAGGTCTCCAAATGCATGCAAACAATCCAGGATCATCTGGATTCTCTTTAAGGAGTATGGCTATTCACGTGGCCTTCAATGGACCCTATCCCCGTCCACTGCTGAAAATATGCTATCAGGCCAGGGATGTTGGCACATGCCTGTAATTCCAGCGACTCAGTGATCCCAAGTTCAAGGCCAGCATCAGCAACTTATTGAGGCCCTAAACAACTCAGTGAGACCCCATCTCAAACAAAAAATAATAATAATAAATAAATAAAATAAAGGACTGGGAATGGGGATGTAGTTCATCAGTAAAGCAATTCTGGGTTCAATGCCTCCTATGAAACAAATAAAAAATAAAAATAACATATGGGGCTGGGGTTATGGCGCAGTGGCAGCGTGCTCGCCTAGCATGCGTGAGGCACTGGGTTCGATCCTCAGCACCACATAAAAATAAAAATAAAGATATTCTGTCCACTTACAACTTAAAAAATTTAAAAAATAACATATGCCCCTGCTAGAGGGACTCAAAATGGAAAAGTTCTGTTATGGAAAGAGGTAGTGAGTAGGCTTGCATAAGGCAACAAGTGGAGAAAACCTATCAAAAGAAGCCCACTGTGTTGGGGCTGGGGTTGGGGCTCAGTGGTAAAGCGCTTCCCTAGCATATGTGAGGCACTGGGTTCGATTCTCAGCACCACATATAAAAAAATAAAATAAAGGTACACCAACAACTAAAAAAATTAAATAATAAAAAAGAAGCCCACTGTGAAGAGAGAGAGGAGGGCAGAGAGACTACAGTTGTGGGGCGGGGAAAAAGAAAAGAATCACAGATTGCCTTGGTTCCTGACTTTCCAGGGCCAGTTCCTACAAGACTCAGCCCTTCTTTGTCTCTTGATCACTCAGGACACTTATTGCAACTTTCCAAACATGTTCATTTTCTCCATGATGATGATGATGACTGGATGAAGAGGGTAATAATTGTACACATTTACAAGGTGCTGGTACTATGCAAAATAGACCACATGGATCATCTCATTTAATCCTAATAGTAACTACCCAATGCTGGTATTATTATTATTACCATGCTACAGATGAGAAAGCTGAAGCTCACCGAGGTTAAATCACTTGTCTAAGATCAAAGATCCAACCAATAGTGAAACCAGGTCTCAAACCTGGGCCAATCTGACTCCCACACACATACCCCTAGCCACTCTACTAGCCAAACACTACTCACACCTGTTTACACAGGTATGGTTAGCAGGTGTGCATTTACAATTTTTTTATTTTTATACTGGGGATTGACCTCTGAGCTACATCCGTAGTCCCTTTTATTTTGTATTTTGAGATAGGCTCTTGCTGAGTTGCTTAGGGCCTCACTAAATTGCTGAGGCTGGCTTTGAACTTATGATCCTTCTGTGTTGGCCTCCCAGTCACTGGGATTACAGGCATGTGCCACTGCGTCTGGTCGCATTTACACTTTCTTTTTTTTTTGTACTGGAGATTGAACTCGGGGGCATTCGACCACTGAGCCACATCCCCAGCCCTATTTTGTGTTTTATGTAGAGACAGGGTCTCACTGAGTTGTTTAGCACCTCACCATTGCTGAGGCTGGCTTTGAACTGGAGATTCTCCTGTCTCAGCCTCCCTAAGTGCTGGGATTACAGGCTACACATTCTTGTCTGCTGTATTTTCACTCCTTTAAGGTGGGTACTATTACCTTTTAACCTTTGACTGCTTTTACACAGGCTTGAAAAGTGCTGACTGATTTATTATTCTTTCTTCCTGACAGGCAACATAAAATGGTAATAAGGGACTCAGACTCTGGAACCAGAAAGACTGTGTTCAAATATATACCCTGTCACTCACTAGCTGTATGATCTTGTTCAAGTCATTTAACATTTCTGGTCCTCAATTTCTTTATTTTATACAACATGGGATATTGATCCTAGAGAAATTCATTAATGTGGAGATTAAATATGTAAAGCACTAGCACACTGCCTGTCACTTCATACATAAGCATTAATTATTGGCTACTATTGCTATTGTACAAGTTTCATCATGAAGACCTATAACTCCTCTGACTTTTTACCTTTTCCATTCAGTTGTTTGACTTTTTTTTTTTTTTTAATATTTTTTTAGTTGTAGATGGACACAGTGTCTTTATTTTATTGCTTTGTATGTGGTGCTGAGGATCGAACCCAGGGCCTCACGCATGCGAGGCAAGCGCTCTACCACTGAGCCACAATCCCAGCCCCAGTTGTTTGACTTCTAAGTGAAATGACTCTAGCCGAAATGTTGCATGTTTAGTTTACATCCAAAGATCTGACAAAGCCACTTGATGTCAAAGAGACTGGTAAAAACCCTCTAAAGCCATGTTCAGATGACAGAACAACAAAAGAGACCTAATTCCCTATAAGACAGAGCTATCTGACACCAGGCTTAGCACACACAGAAAGACCAACAAATAAAAGGTCTCACCTTTTGATCATGTTTCTGGTGTGCCAGATGCAAGGAAAAGATTCCTTCAGGATGGTTTTATAATGCCTATTCAAGTCCCTTCCAGCCAATGAACACCGGTAATTCCCCACAATCACGCCATCTGGATTTAACATGGGAACTACCTTGAAGACAAAAATATCCCTGAGGAGCTGGGCATCTGGGGAGTTGCTAAGGATGAAATCCAAAAAGCCTTTCATAATCCAGGAGGCATTACTTTCCCCAGGGTGCACTCTGGCACTGAAGACCACAGCTTTCTTTGCAGCCGCCTCATGAGGGGTTGGGGATGGGTTGGTGATGGTGAGCAAGTAGACAGTATTTCCTGCTAAGCTCCTGCATAAAGTTCGAAGCTTGCAGAACTGAGACTGGATGGGGTTCTTTGCCACAGACAAGAGGTAGCACTGCAAATCAGTGTATGTATATGGGTAAAAGTGTGCAAAGAAGCAAGTGTCCTGGTCATGTGGAAACTGAATGGTCCATGTGAGACAGTAGAAAGACCGCTGCCCATCGTCTGTGCTGTTCCTATAGTACTTGATTTCGTTTCCTTCTCTCCTCCAGCCAATGTTGTAGGTATTGGCATCCAATTGGGAGTACATGAGTGGCTTCATCCCTACAGTATACAGGCTCTTAGGCTTCAGCAAGTTGACAATGGTGAACCGATAGGTGACATCTTTTCTGGTGTTTTGAACTCGAAAATAAAACCACTGAGTGTGTTTATTGGTGTAGAGGTCAGTTCGCAAGGTGAGTTCATATTCATAGGTGTCTCTGTAATGGAAAGAAAAGAATATCTATAATCTCACACTACCTTTAAAAATAAATCTGGGAAAACATCATATTACAACAGAAAAACCTTCTATATCATATTTAGTTTCTAATTTGCATAATCCCAACTCACATCATTAGACAAGCAGTAACTTGGGAAAGTTTGGTGTGAAGAAGAAGAATCTCGGGCTGGGATTGTAGCTCAGTGGTAGAGCGCTTGCCTCGCATGCGTGAGGCCCTGGGTTCGATCCTTAGCACCACATACAAAGCAATAAAATAAAGACATTGTGTCCATCTACAACTAAAAAAAAAATTAAAAAAAAAAAAAAAGAAGAATCTCAAAACTTACTGTTGCACAGGATTTTTTAAAAAAATTAGTTTGGCTTCTTGTTATCTTTCTTTCTTTTTTTAAAAATATCTTTATTTTTATGTGGTGCTGAGGATCGAACCCAGTGCCTCACGCGTGCTAGGCGAGCACGCTACCACTGCGCCATAACCCCAGCCCCACTTCTTGGTATCTTTCTAGAGTGTCTACTAGCAGTTTCTAACCACAACAGTACATTTCTCCGAAATGTACTGAACAATAGTCAGAGCCGTTTTTTGGTTACTGGTCGTCCATCCTAGAGATCACACTTTGGAGGAGACCCTCAAGCTTCAGTGTTATTTTTATCTCTAGCCATCAACTATTTCAGGATGACGGGGCACCTCTGGAATGCATTCACCTTGTATAAAAGATGCAAGACTAACTTGAAAAAGAGGAAATACAAATGGCAAATAAAATGAAAAGATATTCACCCACATGGATAATAAAAGAAATACAAATCAAAATAAGATGTGGTTTGGGGGTTAGCTCAGTGGTATGGTGTGTGTTTAGTACATGGGAGGCCTTGGACTTAATCCCTAGTACAAAAAAATTTTTAAAGTTAAGAAAAGATGCCACTTCCCCCTTTATCTGCTCATCATTCCAGTTTTGGGAAAGAAGCACTCTTATATATTGATGATGGGAAACAATCATATCGGAAGGCAATCTGGCAATAACTAGTGTTCAAACCCTTTGACCTCACAATTTTATTTCTAGAATTCATTCCTAAAACCACAAATAGTTAAAAATATAATGCATAAGTGTGTTGATTCTGCTAAGTAATTAAACAGAACACGTTTATATAAACATCATAATTTCTACCAGTTTGGGACAATGGAAATTAGGTATGAAATAGCCATACAATATAATAATGTTCATTATTTATATATTTAGAGAGATGGGGTCTTACTAGTTGTCTAGGCTAGTTCTGAACTCTTGGGCCCAAGTGATCCTCCTGCCTCAGCCCCCTGACTAGCTGGGAATATAGGTGCATGCCACTGCTCCAAGTTTGCACTATTAAAAATAAGGAGGCAGGGCTGCAGTTGTAGCTCAGTGGTAGAGCACTTGCCTAGTATGTGAGGTCCTGGGTTCTATCCTTAGCACTGAAAAAAGTCAAAACAAAACAAAACCAAGGAGGCATATCTGTGAACTCCCATAGAAAAACACTAACTAAAGTTTATTAAGTGGGAAGAAAAGCAATTTGCAAAACATTACATATACCATTATCCAATATTTATTTTTAAAAATTTATGATTTGCGTATATTATACACTAAAAAATTAAAGCATATACACAAAAATATTAACAGTTACTGTATCTGGGAGGTCTGATTATAGGACTTTTTAGGGTACTGGGGATTGAGCCCAAGGGTGCTTTACCACTGAACTACATCCCCAGTCCTTTTTATTTTTTGAGACAGGGTCTTGCTAAGTTGCTGAGGCTGGCCTTGAACTTGCATCCTCCTTCCTCAGCTTCCCAAGTAGCTGGGATTACAGTGCACCACCATACCTGATTTAGAAGAAATATAAATGCTTTATTCTGGGGAAAAACAGGAGTCATAATTATTGTATTCTCTACCCTTGTAACCATTTCTCATCACCTCTTTTTTTTTTAATTTTTTTTTTTTTTAGTTGTCAATGGACTTTATTTTATTTACTTACATGTGGTGCTGAGAATCGAACCCAGTGTGTCACACATGCTAGGCAAGCGCTCTACCACTGAGCCACCACCCCAGCCCATCATCACCTCTCTTTTTAGCAAACACTCCTCCCTCCTGAAATCATTCCTGAAGCTACGCCTAAGGCTCTCAATCATCATTCTATTGGGAAATTCCTGGTTACTCACACTCGGACAGCTTTTTGCAGATTCCCACTCTCAAACCTTGATTCAAAGAGTAGAGTATTATCTTCTGGTCCTTCCAATGTGATGGCAAGTTCCTTGATAATTCCTCGTTTGCCTCCCACTCTCGAACTGGTGAAATAGGAACCTTCAGTGGGTACTGTAGATAAGAGGCATCTTTAAGTCAGGTTCTACTCAGAATCCATTCATTCAGTACATACTTACTGAACCCCTTTACCTGGTCAGCACTACCCTAGGTTAATAGCAATATATTTAAATTTTCAGTTGTTCTTGCTGAAACTTTAAATTTTCAACAATGCATTACTTTGAAGTCTTTAAGGATTTAGACCACTTTTTAAAATAAAGGTATAGATTATTTCTTTGAACATTTTTTTAACCTTTATTTACTTTTTATTTTATGTGGTGCTGAGGATGGAACCCAGTGCCTCACACATGCAAGGCAAAAGTGCTCTACCCTGAGCTACAACTCCAACCCTAGACCAATTCCCCCTTTTTTTTTTTTGGTACCAGGAATTGAACTCAGGGGTACTCAACCACTGAGCCACATCCCCAGCCCTATTTTGTGTTTTTTTAAAAAATATTTTTTTAGTTGTTGATAGATCTTTATTTTATTCATCTATTATTCATATGTGGTGCTAAGGATTGAATCCAGTGCCTCACACATGCTAGGCAAGCGCTCTACCACTGAGCCACATCCCCAGCCCTATTTTGTGTTTTATGTAGAGACAGGGTCTCACTGAGTTGCTTAGCGCCTCACCGCTGTTGCTGAGGCTGGCTTTGAGCTCACGATTCTCCTGTCTCAGCCTCCCAAAGTGCTGTGATTATAGGCGTGAGCCACAGTGCCCAGCTTAAACCACTTCCTTTTACTTCACAGCTTGCCTTTAGTATTTCACATGCTGCTTCTTTTTTTTAAATATATATTTTTAGTTGTGGATGAATCTTTATTCATTTGTATGCAGTGCTAAGAATCGAACCCAGTGCCTCATACATGCTAAGCAAGTGCTCTACCACTGAACCACAACCTCAGCCCCTCAGATGCTTCTTGTTCTCATCAAAATCCCAATTTAAAAGTATGTTGGCAAGAAATAATACTCTCAATGCTTAAACTTGAATGGAATCAGATAATGCTATTTCAACTACTTTCCACAGAGAACTTAAAAACATTTGCTGCTATTACTACTACTACTACTACTACTAATACAGCTGGGGGTGGTGGCACACACCCATAATCCCAGTGACTCAGGAGGCTAGAGCAGGAGGCCAGTCTGGGCAATTTAGCAAGGTCCTGTCTCAAGATAAAAATAAAAAAGCGGGGCTGGGGTTGTGGTTGTGGTTCGATTCTCAGCACCACATAAAGATAAATAAATAAAATAAAGGTATTGTGTCCATCTACAACTAAAAAAAAAATTAAAAATAAATTTAAAAAGGGCTGAGGATATAGCTCAGTGATAAAGCATCCCTGGGTTCAATTCCCAGTACTGGAAAAACAAAAACAAAACTAAAAACAAACAGTGCCTATTCATTAATTTTTTTCAAACGAAGGGGAAAACAAAAAGTAGAAAATAAAGTAAAATTCATAAAATTTTTGGTATTTCCTTTCACATTTAAATAAAATGAAAATAGAACTTTGAGAATTAGCAATGGTGAGTTTGCTTAAAAGGAAAACCAGCTGGGCGTGGTGGTGCACGCCTGTAATCCCAGCACTTTGGGAGGCTAAGACAGGAGAATCATGAGTTCAAAGCCAGCCTCAGCAACGGCGAGGCGCTAAGCAACTCAGTGAGACCCTGTCTCTACATAAAACACAAAATAGGACTGGGGATGTGGCTCAGTGGTCGAGTACCAAAAAAAAAAAGGAAAACCAAGGTCTGGGGATGTGGCTTAGCTAGTATGCTTGTCTAGCCTGTTCAAGGTCCTAGTTTTGATCCTGAGCACCATAAAATGAAAAGAAGTGAACCAGAGTATCAGTTATTAGTGAAAATAAAGGTTATGATTGATATTTTAACATTTAAAATGAAACTATAACAAAAAGTCATCAGACTTAAAATTTAGGTTATAATAATATCTTTCTACTACTTAGACCGATAAAGAATCTCTTCTGAGCTGGGTGCAGTGACACAAGCCTGTAATCCCAGTATTTAGGGAGACTGAGACAGGAGAATTGCGAGTTCAAAGCCAGCCTCAGCAACGGCGAGGCGCTAAGCAACTCAGTGAGACCCTGTCTCTACATAAAACACAAAATAGGGCTGGGGATGTGGCTCACTGATTGAGTACCCCTGAGTTCAATCCCCAGTACCCAAAAAAAAAAAAAAAAAGAATCTTTTCTGGCCAGGCGCCCTGGTGCATTCCTATAATTCCAAGTGACTTGGGAGGAGGCTGGAGGACTGAAAGTTTAAGGCCAAACCAAGTAACTTAGTGAGACTCTCTCTCAAAATATGTAAATAAATAAAATTAAAAGGGCTGGAGCCAGGTTTGGTGGAACATGCCTGTAATGTTCAGGAGGCTGAAGCAGTAGGGTGTCAAGTTCAAAGTCAGCCTAAGTGATTTAGCAAGGACCTAAGCAATTTAGTAAGACCCTATCTGAAACTAAAAAATAAAAAGGCTGGGAATGTGGCTCCATGATTAAGTGCCCCAGGTTCAATCCCTAGTACTAAATAAATAAAAGAATCAACTGCTGATTTTATTTACTTATCTTTTGCAATGCTGGGGATCAAACCCAAGGTATTATGTATGCTAGGTAAGCACACTTCCACGGAGCTACTTTCCCATACCCTAGTTGATTTTTTTTTTTTTTTTGGGCAATACTGGGGATTGAATCCAGGGCTTTGGGTATGCTAAGCAAGCATTCTACCACTGAGTTACATTCCAGCCCCTTTTATTTATTTGTTTATTTTTTTGGTACTGGAGATTGAACTCAGGGGCACTCGACCACTGAACCACATCCCCAGCACTATTTTGTGTTTTATGTAGAGACAGGGTCTCACTGAGTTGCTCAGCACCTCCCTGTTGCTGAGGCTTGCTTTGAACTGGCGATTCTCCTGTCTCAGCCTCCCTAAGTGCTGGGATTACAGGCTTGCACCACCCGCCCGGCTCAGCCCCTTTATTTTGAGACAGGGTCTCTCTCTCACCAAGTTGCCTAGGCTGGCTTCCTACCTTAGCCTCCAGAGTAGCTGGGATTGACAGGCATGTCCCACTGCAGACACGTGTTGCTGATTTTCTTTTTTCTTTTTTTTGATGGAGTTGTAATCATTCAGACAAATTCAGTGAGGGCACCATATAACATTTTCTACTTTTGTACTTTCTTTTACAAAACTATTTAGAGCTTCGCAATTTTCCTAAGGACTTTTCTTTATTCCACTATCTAATTATTGTGACCTATTTTATCATCTTTTGTTGGTTTTCTCTTTGTTAACTGATGAAAAGTTTCCAGATCCATATTTGTCAAAGGCTTTTTTAAAAGAATATTTTTTAGTTGTTGATGGACCTTTATTTAATTAATTTATTAATATGTGGTGCTGAGAATCAAACCCAGTGCCTAACACATGCTAGGCTAGTGCTCTACCATTGAGCCAAAACCCCAGTTGTCAAAGGCTTTTTGATTCAAACAATTCTTTAATGTTCATCAACTTCATAAAATCCTGCATTTTTTCTTTTTTTTTTTTTGATACTGGGGATTGAACTCAGGGGTATTCGACCACTGAGCCACATCCCCAGCCCTACTTTTGTGTTTTATGTAGAGACAGGGTCTCACTGAGTTGCTTAGTGCCTCGCTATTGCTGAGGCTGGCTTTGAACTCGCGATTCTCCTGTCTCAGCCTTCCAAAGTGCAGGGATTACAGGTGTGTGCCACTGTACCCTGCTCTGGCATTTCTTATCATTTCACTTTGCATGTAATTTTTACTCTACTTGTATTATATTGTCAGATGTCAACAATATCCACCAAACAGCAAGAGACTGATATCAAAGCTGTTGATCATGGGGCAGGCTAGATCCTAGCATTTAAACAAATAGTACTATCAGTGCAGCCCCTGATGTTATAACTAGCCTGTTCATTAGTGAACACATCCACATTTAGTTAGGTCTTTTGCTTCCGTGTGCAACCGTGTTACTATGAAGAATTAGATAATAAACACCTGAACAACCAACTACAGCAAAGGAGAAAGCAAGGATGTAAAGTGAATGAGAGGGAGGCAAGGAGAAATGGGGAAGTGCTGGGGAGTGATACTGGACAAATTATATTGTTATATTGTGTGCATGTATGAATATGTAGCAACAAATCCCATTATCATGTACACCTATAATGTGCCAATAAAAATGTGGAAAAAAAAAGTGAATACAAGAACAAAAGCACAGAGGAAGGAGTGGAGGCAGAATCAAGGGTACATACAATCCAGCTAACAGCCGGGCCCCACGTGATTCAGTCTCTTCATGGAACTATAAAGATCAGTAATCAAATATCATTAATGTACAAATTTCAATATTTTCTTGAATATCTTCAAGTAAGATTAAGGTGAGCCAATTTATAGCCCATGGTAACCTTTCTTAAAAGTCAAATCCTTGCCAGGTGTGATAGCACAAGGTTGTGATGCCAGCAACTCAGGAGGCTGAGGTAGAAGGATTTCAGGTTGAGACCAGCCTCAGCAACTTAGCGAGACCCTGTCTCAAAATAAAAAAAAAAGGGATGGGGGTACAGGTCAGTGGTAGAAAGAAAAGAAAGAAGTGAACCCAGGGTTCAATCCCAGAAAACAAAAGCACTTTTTTTCTTGTTTCCCCAACCAACGAACTTTTGAATACTCCTGGAAACCACCCCTCCCACTTCTCTGTTTTTATTTATTCATTCTTTCAATAGGTTGGGCTCAACGTTTTTTTATACTCTCCCTCCCCCCGCCCAGTGCTGGGGATCAAACCCAGGGCCTTGTGCACACTAGGCAAGTGCTCTAGTACTAAGCTACACCCCCAGCCCTCAACTCAATGAATCCAAGGGCCAAGATGATCAAAGCAGCCACCACAGATGCACAGAAAGAAGTCAACTGGAACAATTCACAAAAGCCGCCTTATCAGAAGATAACCCAAGTCTATTCACTTATGAGGGCATTCTTTGTCTAGTGTCTCTGGAACTATCTCAGACACTCCATAAAGAGGAGCTGGGTAGACTGTGATTTGCTTCACTTTACTTCATTGCATTTAGCTTTTTTTTTTTTTTTCCATAACATTAACATGAGGAGAAATTAGAATCAAGGCAACAGGGAGTGAAGTGTGTGCAATTTATATCTTAGTTAGACTCTGCTTGGTTCATTTTATTCTTCTAGTTAGAGGACGACAAAAACCATGAAGTTTCTCTCTCCTGTTTCTCTAAGAGCCTCCCCTAAATTCACTGAAAATACATTCTAACTACACTTTATACTCCTTCTTCAATAAAATAGATCTTTCTGATCATTATTTAGAAAAGCTTGATTTTGAAATTATGAGAATATTTTCTTGTTTTGTATTTCAAGATAGTATTTCTCAACCATAGAGAACTTTTTAAAAAAAGTTCTATCTAACCAGGTATGTGAGTGTATGGGCAATGAGTATCAGATGATTTTGGGTGATGACAAATAGTGCCCTATGGGCAGTTTCTCTGCCTCCCCATGTCCATGCCTATTACCAACGGGGCATCCTGCTATTATTCACTTTACTTCTTGGAAAGGTTCACATTACATTCCTTGGCTTCTTATTCTTTAACATTATGTTCCTTATTTCTGTCTGAAATGTTAACTGTTATCACCTGCTTTGTATTCTCCCCAGACTTGGTAATGTTTATCTTTTTATAATAGCTATTCTAGTAAGTGTGAAAAGCATCTCCAGTTTAAAATTTGCATTTCTTTTTTCTTTTTTTTTTTTTTTAGTAATGGGTATTAAACCCAGGCATGTTCAACAACTGCGCTACATCCTCAGCCCTTTTTATATTTTATTTAGAGACAGGGTCTCACTATGTTGCTTAGGGCCTCTCTAAGTTGCTGAGGCTGGCTTTGAACTTGTGATCCTCCTGCTTTCCGCCCCTCACCCCCCAGCTGTTGGGATTACAAGTGTGAACCACCCATTTGCATTTCTTTAATGACTAATGATGTTGAACTTTTTTCATATGCTTATAAGCCATGTGTATATTTTCTTTGGTAAAATATGCAAATCTTTTGCCTACTTAAAAATTTTTTTTTTTAGTTATCAATAGACTTTTATTTTATTTATATATATGTAATGCTGAGAATCGAACCCAGTGCCTCAAATGCCAGGCAAGCTCTCTGCCACTAAGCCACAATCCCCAGCCCCTCTTTTGCCCAGTTTTTAGTTGTGTTCTTATGGATTCTGGATGTGAGTCCTTTATGAAAAGCATGATTTATGCAGGATTCCCAGCTCTGGGGCTCCTTGTCTTCAGTGAAGCCCATCTCTGTTGCTTTTGCAATAAACCTGCTGCTTGCTTGCTATCTCTGTATCCTGTTCTTCAATTCTTTGCTGAACAGAGACAATGAACCCAGCACTTCCAGATGGTAACACAACTGGGGACTTGTGCCGGATAGAAACCATTGACTCAAAGAACCATTGACTCAAAGAGACAATAAAACTTCAGATGTTGCTACAAATGGAGCCCCGAATGTACATCCCTCTGGACTTCTACCATGGACCTCTCGACAGATCCCCTGGTGTGTATCAGCAATGTTAGCCTCTGGATCAGCCTCTTGCTTCCCACCTGTCCTAGACCTTCCAGTTGCTCCAACAATGCCCCTTGTCAGCCTGAAGAAGACAGAGCAGTCTTTTCCCCAACTCCCAAGAGTAGTAAGGTATCCTATGAGAGAGGGGGTTGAGGGAGATACAGAAGGACTGAGGCAGCCAGGGCAAGAGGGCAAGTGAGGAGGTCAGGGGCAGGGCCAGAACAAATGGAGAGGGGCTTCTGATGAGGTCAACTTCTTGCTTGATAAAAGTGCTTGTGGACACAACTGGGGAACCAATCAGACAGATATTTCTGTACTTATGCTCCTAAGTGGGGATCCAGAAGAAAACTAAAACAGACACATGGACAGAGGGGGCACCAATCAATAATATGAGGAAAGCATGGACAGGGGAGTGGATAAGAAAAGGAGGACAATCCAGAGACCAGGCCGAAGCTCTCCGACCAGATTCCCCTTCTCTTTGGAGAAATTTGTCTTTGTTGCTTGCTTGCATAAAAATAAATAAAAAGCACAATTACTGTCAAGCATGGTGTCATACTCTTGTAATTCTAGCTACTACTCAGGAGACTGAGGTAGGAGGATTGTAACCTGGAGGCCGGCCTGAGCAATTTAGCAAGGCCCTGTCTCAAAATAAAAAATTAAAAGGGCTGGAATATAGCTCAGTGGTAGAATGCCACTGGGTTCAATTCCTGGTGCTATAAAGAAAAAAAAAATTGATTTGCGTCTATTTTCTCCTGCCTATTGTTTTTTTTTTTTTAGTTGCACATGGACACAATATCTTTATTTATTTATATGTGGTGCTGAGGATCGAACCCAGCGCCTCACGCATGCAAAGCAAGCGCTCTACCACTAAGCCATAATACCAGCCCATGCCTATTGTTTTTACTATCTTTTAAAAAGCAAAAATTTCATAATTTATAGAAAACTTAATATATCACTTTTTTTCTTTTATGAATCATGCCCCCTTTTTTTTCAGTGTTTGGGTTCAAACCCTGGGCCTGCCCATACTAGTCAATACTCTTACTACTCTGAGCTATATCCCCAACCCTCTGAATTAGTGTGACATTTAGAATGTGTTGCCAAATCCAAGGTGAAGTTTATATCTGTTTTTTGTTTGTTTTTTGCAGTACTGGGAATTGAACCCAGGGCCTCATGCATGCTACTGAATTGCTCTACCACCAAGCTACATTCCCAACCTTACACCTATGTTTTCTTAAAATTTTTATAGTTTTAGCACTTCTACTTAAGTCTTAAGAGCCATTTTAATTTTTTTTTACCTGGTGTGAAGGAGAGATCTAACTTCATTCTTTTGCATGTGTATATCCAGTTGTTTCAGAATCAACTATTAAATATATTATTCTTTCCCTTGTTGAAAACCAACTGACCATTTATGTATAGATTTCTTTCTTTCTTTTTTCTTTCTTTTCTTTTTGGTACTGGGGATTGAACTTGGGGGGCACTCGACCATTGAGCCACATCCTCAGCCCTATTTTGTATTTTATTTAGAGATAGGGTCTCACTGAGTTGCTTAGTGTTTCACTGTTGCTGAGGCTGGTTTTGAACTCAGGATCTTCCTGTCTCAGCCTCTCCAGCTTCTGGCATTACAGGCATGCACCACTGCACCTGGCCTTAGATTTATTTCTGGACTCTCAATTCAACTCCACTGATCTATATGCCAATCCTATGCCAGTACTACACAGTTTTGATTGCTATTGTTTTGTAGCATATTACAAAATTAGGAAGTGTGAGTCTTCCAACTTTTCAGTTCTATTTTCAATATGGACTCTTGCAAATCTATATGAATCTGAAAGTTACCTTATCCATTTCTGCTTAAGAGGCCATTGGACATTTTTCTTTAAAATTATTGAAACTCAAGCCTGGTGCAGTGGCGCACGTCTGTAATCCCAGCACTTTGGGAGGCTTAGACAGGAGGATTGCGAGTTCAAAGCCAGACTCAGCAGCAGCAAGGCACTAAATATCTCAGTAAGACTCTGTCTCTACATAAAACACAAAATAGGGCTGGGGAGGGGCTGGGAATTTGGCTCAGCGGTAAAGCACTTGCCCCTCTGCATGAGGCACTGGGTTCGATCCTCAGCACCACATTAAAATAAATAAATAAAGATATTATTTTAAAAAAAACAGAGCGGAGGATGTGGCTCAGTGTTCGAGTATGCCTGAGCTCAGTCCTTGGTACCTAAATAAATAAACAAATAAAATTATTGAAATTCTGATAGGATTTTAATTTAATTTGTAGATGTGTGAGTAGTACTGCCATCTTAACAAATTTAAACCTTCCAAGCTGTGAACGTGGAATACCTTTCCATTTTTTAGGTCTTTTTTTTTTTTTGGTGGTACTAGGGATTGAACCCAGGGCTTTTTTTTTTTTTTTTTTTTTTTAAATTTTTTTTTTAGGTGTAGATGGACACAATATCTTTATTTATTTATTTTTATGTGGTGCTGAGGATCGAACCCAGTGCCTCACGCATGCAAGGCAAGCGCTTTACCACTGAGCTACAATCCCAGCCCTGAACCCAGGGCTTTGTGCATGCAAGGCAAGCACTCTACCAACTGAGCTATATCCCCAGCCCTTTTAGGTCTTCTTTATTTTTTTTTCTGCTGATCTAATTGTTTGACTAGAACTTCTACTACAATTTTGAATAGCAGTAGTAAAAGTGGGCATATTTTCATCTTCTTCCTGATCCTAGAGGGAATGCTTTTAGTGTTTCACCATTGAAAATGGTGTTACTCAGCCACATGTAGTCACTAAGTCTTTATTTCATTCAACCAGTAGTCAGCCAGTGACCTGACAGAGATATCCTTAAATACCTGGAGCTAAAAAAAACAAAACAAAACTAGCTGTGGTAGCACACACCTGTAATTCCAACAGTTCAGGGAGCTGAAACAGTAGGATCTCAAGTTTGAGGTCAGCCTCAGCAGTTTAACAAGACCCTGCCTCAAAAAAAAAAAAAAAAAAAGATGGTACATGTATGGGGGATGGGGCATGGCTCAGTGGTAGAGTGCCCTTGGGTTCAATCCATAGTACTGTAAACAAACAAAATACTTTAAAATATTTATTTTTTAGTTGTAGGTGGACAGAATATCCTTATTTTATTTTTATGTGGTGCTGAGGATCGAACCCAGTGCCTCACGCGTGCTAGGTGAGCACACTACCACTGCGCATAACCCCAGCCCAACAAACAAATTTTTAAAAATTAAAAACCACAAATCTTTCCTACTCTTGCAGATTGGCTATCAGGCAGTACACTCCTCAGTACTACCCCAGCCTGCAAACAACTCAACCTCAGCCTTCACCTCCTTCCTGCACAAAGCCCAAAGCCCAACCAGAAGTGCAAGTCTAAGATCGTCTCAGGTCTTTTTCACATGGGTCTAGCCTATGCACATCACATTCTCTGACACATGTGGTAACACTTTCAGACTTCATCCCGCCCAAGAATCTTTCTCTTCACTTCTTCCTTCCCTGGCTTTTGGGCCTGTCTGTTGCTAGCCCCATCTGCCATCCATTGCCCCAAGTGGCAATAGGCAGTATATGTCTTTAAATGTTTTTGACAGATGCCACTTGGTAAAACTGTTCCAACCAGAGAAAAGAAACAAGTCAGTCTTTGTTCTAGGTCCTCAGGGAGTTATAAGACAGGCAAAAGAATCACAACCACAGAGTTTTGAGGATATGGCCCATATTGCTCTCCCCAGTACTACCATGAGCACGCCAAACCAGGAATGAGGGCTTCTGTCCCCTTGGTCTCCACCAGTTGGGGATGAAGATAGTAGATGGGCAAACAACCTGGGGTGCGGTACCACTGAGCTACATCCCCAGTCCATTATATATTGCGGTAGGTTCTCCCTAAGTTGCTGAGGCTGGCATCCACCTTGTGATTTTCTTGCCTCAGTCTCCCTAGTTGCTGGGATTACAGGTGTGCACCAATGCACCTGAATCTTGTGATTTCTTTAACACATAGATTATTTAGAAATATATAGTTCAATTTTCAAATACGTGTGGGTTTCCCAGATTTTATTCTGTTGTTGATTTCTAATTTAATTTTGCTGTAGTCAGAAAATGTAGCATATTATTTTAGTCCTTTTAAATGTATGAAGATTTGCTATGCAGCTTACGATATGTCTATTCTGGGAAATCTAACAGGTGTTCTTGAAAGGAATCTATATTTTGTTGGTGGTGGTTATAACCTTCTCGCTCTCCCTTTCCCTCTTCTCCTTTTCTTTCTTTTTCTTTTTTTTCTTTTTCCTTTCAGTGCTGGGGATTGAATCCAGGGGCACTGTACCACTGAGCTACATCCCAGCCATTCTTTTTTTTTTTTGATACTGAGGATTGAACCCAGGGGCACTTAACCACTAAGCCACATCCCCAGTCCTTTTTTATATTTTATTTAGAGACAGGGTCTTGCTAAATTGCTTAGGCCCTAAGTTGCTGAAGCTGGCTCTGAACTTGCGATCTTCCTGCCTCAGCCCTCAGAGCCGCTGGGATTACAGGCGTGAGCTACCACGCCCAGGTTCCAGCCCTTTTTATAAATTTTGAGACACGGTCTTGCTGAGTTGCTTTAGGACCTCACTAAGTTGCTGAGGCTCACTTTGAACTCATGATCTTCCTGCCTCAGACTCCCCAGTCTCTGGGATTACAGACCTCCATCACTACACCTGGCAGATATTCTTCATATTTTTATGAAAGACACGGATTCTGTCCCTAGAAGCAGGCAACCACATCCTAAGTGACAGTCACATGCACATAACAACAAAGTACTCACTAAAGTATACCCAGGAAGTAGAGAAAACGGTAAGCTCCCCCCAAAGATAATTCAGTGTCTGATTTTTCAGAGAGAATAATAAGAGAGAAGCTGGAAAATGGACTTAAAGCTATTAAGGAAAATGTACAATGTACCACCATTTTTAAAAACTACTGAAATTTTAAAACTAAGTCATGACTATTGGGGTTCCCACTTACATTGGTCTGGAAAAAGATAGTTTATTCATCACTAAACTAAGGATTTTAAAATCACCTCAATTATGGAAAATAGGTTTATTATAACTTTGTCGTAATAATTCACTTTTCAGTATAATGACAATTTTAATCTTTCACTTTTAATCATTCACTTTTCAGTATAATGACAATACCTGAATCTAAACGGTAGACAACTGTGCCTTTTTCCTCTCCTACAATTTGTGGTACCTTTTCATTTCCTGTAGGTTGATAGAAATATTCTGGCTGAGGTGGAACCCACTCTGAAAGAAGGCATTTTAAAAAGCACAAAATAAGAAATACAAAAGGTACTATCAGATCTAACATAAAATATCAATTATTCAAATGCTAGTTTGGTCAAATCAGACCAAATCCTTACCCCAAGTTTCCAGCTTATCAGTAAATTATGTCTTGCTTCTTTCCATAAAGAATATGAGGAGACTTTTAACAAAAAGCATATCCAATGAAATAATAAATTTTAAATAGAATTCTTAAGCCTGAAAGGTCAATATAGTTGCTACAACAGCTCTTCAAAACAGCCCTGTGCTTCTTTAAAGTCAGGAAAATGTGGCCAGCTATATCCTTTTTATTACTATAAAGGAACAACTCATTTGTTTCAGATGAAAGAAATCTTTTTCATTAGCACTGAATTAAAAAGATTTCTCACATGTGACTTGGGCAACCCCTCAACACCATTTCAAGTATGATGGATACTGATGAAAGACAGAGAGAGAGAGAGAGAGAGAGAGAGCGCGCGAGCCGGGCACAGCCCAGTGGCTTAGGAGAGAGAGAGAGAGAGAGAGCCGGGCACAGCCCAGTGGCTTAGGGGAGAGAGAGAGAGAGAGAGAGAGAGAGAGAGAGAGAGAGAGAGAGAGCGAGCAAGCCGCGCACAGCCCAGTGGCTTAGGGGAGAGAGAGAGAGAGAGAAAGAGAGAGAGAGAGAGAGACAGAGCCGGGCACAGCCCAGTGGCTTAGGAGGCTGAGGCAGCAAAGCCAGCCTCACCAAAAGCGAGGCTAAGCAACTCAGTGAGACCCTGTCTCTAAATAAAATACAAAATAGGGCTGGGGAGGTGGCTCAGTGGTCATGTAATCCTGTGTTCACTCCCTGATACCAAAAAAAAAAACCCAAAACAACAGAACTCCGTAAGAGATGGTGCTAATTTCTTTTCTTTTTGTTTGGTACTGGAGATTGAACTCAGGGGTACTCAACCACTGAGCCACATCCCCAGCCCTGTTTTGTGTTTTATGTAGACAGGGTCTCACTGAGTTGCTTAGCGCCTCACCATTGCTGAGGCTGGCTTTGAACTCGCAATTCTCCTATCTCAGCCTCCCAAAGTGCTGGGATTACAGGCGGGCTTCGCTTTTCTTTTTCTTTCTTTCTTCCTTCCTTCTCCTTCATTTTTCTTTTGTGTGTGAGGGGGTTACTGAGGATTGGACTGAGGAGTGCTCTAATCACGCTTCATCCCCAGACCTTTGAAAAATTTAAATCTTGAGACAAGGTCTTGCTAAATTGCCTATATTGGCCTTGAACTTGCAGTCCTCTTGCCTCAGTCTCCAGTCACTGGGATTATAGGTGTATACCACTGCACCCAGCAGATGCTAATTTCTTTGAGGTTTTGGCAATTCAATTTAACTATAAAGTACTTGGTAATAAATTTCCTTTGAAAAAAATTGGGGTGGGGGTGGATACTGAGGATTGAACCTAGGAGCATTTTATCACTGAGCTACATCCCTAGTCTGTTTTATTTTGAGATAGGGTCTTGCCTCAGTAGGGTCCCTGAGACTGATCTTGAATGTGATCCGCCTACCTTGGCCTCCTGAGTTGCTGGGATTACAGGCATGTGCCACCAATCCTGGCTGCTAGGAATTTTTTTTTTTTAAAGAATTGCTTCACCTGTAATCCCAGCGGCTCAGGATGCTGAGGCAGGAGGATTACAAATTCAAAGCCAGCCTCAGAAACTTAGTGAAGCTCTAAGCAACTCAGAGAGACTGTGTCTCTAGAAAAGGGCTGGGGGTGTGGTTCAGTGGTTAAGCACCCCTGGGTTCAATTCCTGGAACCAAAAAAAAAAAAAAGATATGCAATTTTTAGCACTGTAATAATGTGATTATTAAGTTCCAGTTTCCCAGGGTTTTTATTTTTTATTTTTCTGTACATCTTGGAATCAAGTTCCAAATCCCCATATGAAGGCTGGGGATGTAGCTTAGTGGTAGAACACATGCCTACCATACATCAGGTCTGGGTTTAATCCCTAGCACTGAAAAAAAAAAAAAATCTTAGGAATTCTATCTTTGTTAAGTACCCACTCAGTTTTGCTCTTTTTATATAGGGAATAGCAAAATCCTATTGTCTGACCAGATCAAATTGGACTTGTATATAAAAACTACAGAGTACATGAGGATCTTAGGTCTCAGTCATTGTGCCAAACCAAAACACCCCAAGAGCAGTGCCATTCCCAGCTGAGAATACTGAGTGGGCCCCTCCAGGTATCTTCTACCTCTCATCTTGTCCCTCATGTTGAGTGCCCCACGGTTCCTACAACATGCCATATTCTTTGTGCTTCTTCCAAATGTACTACTTTTCTCTGACCCTTTCCAGGTAGAAGGGTCACTTCTAAATCATCCTTCAGATCTCAGCTTACATGTCAAAACTTCAGTGATCTTCAGGCTGATTAGGTGTCCCTAGAGGGACCTAACTCCATGCAATTGCTTGGTAAATGCTCAACGTCCCCCCTAGTCTGTAAACTCTGGGTACCTCCACCTTGCTCACCATTATGGCTCTAGCAACAAGCACTTAGGTTAGCATATGGTGAATGCTAACATGCATTAATCAAATGAATATTATAAGGAGGCAGTGGGAAAATATGAAACAATCATTTATCGAGAAGTCTAAAACACAGACTTATTGTTTAGTAGATTAAATATTCTAGTAGTTAGAAGTCTCCACTTTCTCACACAAGTCACTTCTATAAATGTTTCATAAAATGGAGGCAAAAGATTGTGGGGTGGGGTATAGCTCAGTGGTAGAGCATTTAACTAGCATGCATGAGACCCTGAGTTCAATCCCCAGTATCACACACACAAGAAAAAAGACTGTGCTTGGGCTGGGGTTGTAGCTCAGTGATAGAGTGCTTGCCCAGCATGTGTGAGGCATTGGTTTAATTTAATTCAGCACCACAAATAAATAAAATAAAGATCCATCAATAACTAAAAATATATAAAAATGAAAAAATAAAGCCAGGCATGGTGGCACACGCCTCTAATCCCAGCACTTGGGGAGGCTGAGACTGGAGAATCATGAGTTCAAAGCCAGCCTCAGCAATAGCGAGGTGCAAAGCAACTCAGTGAGACCGTCTCTACCTAAAACACAAAACAGAGCTGGGGAAGTGGCTCAGTGGTCGAGTGCCCCTCAGTAGTTCAATCCCCAGTGCAAAAAAATAAAATTAAATTAAAATTTAAAAAATAAAAAATGAAAAAATAAAAGATTTTGCTTACATCATCTCTATGGCCATTAATGTCATAAAAAGATTCTATCATTCCCCCCTAAAACTCAAATAAATTCACAATATAGTTAAAACAGTAAAGAACTATTTTGGAACATATATCTTTCATCATTTATACCAAGACTATAAAAACACAACTCAGTTGCCCAGAATTTCCAGGCCAAGTAACATGACCCCCACCCTGGAGAACTACATCAACTGAACTGTTGCTGTTATTACTTCTGATGGAAATGACTATGGATCACTGAAAGGTTGTTTTAAAAAAAATTTTTTTTTTGTAGTTGTATATGGACAGAATGCCTTTATTTTGTTTATTTTTATGTAGTGCTAAAGATTGAACCCAGTGACTCACATATGCTAGGCAAGTGCTCTGCCACTGAGCTACAGCTCCAGCCCCACTGAAAGGTTTTGACCAGATCATTAATTTGATTTTGGATGAAAGCCATGAATTAGTATTCAGCTCCTCACAGGGAGTAGAGCAAATGGGACTAGGGCTATACATCATTAACAGATGACAATCCTGCAGTCACTGGAGAAATTAATGAAGAGACAGATTCTGTGATTGATTTGGGGAATATTTAAGCAGCACCTCCAACTGTATCACACTGAGAAAAACTATACACATTGGACATCTATAAATCTTGTACAAAAACTGATTATTCTGAAGAAGTTGGCTGGAATTTTTAGGAATGTGTAATTATGAATTTTGACTTCATATTAATTCATTGTACTACGTAAATTAAAATATTTCTACATTTTTATTGAAAAAACATTTTGCTAAATTATAAGTATAGTAGCTTGGTTTTATTTTTCTCTCAAATCTAAAAAAAAATAAAATGATTTTAGCCCTGTGTGGTAGTGCATGCCTGTAATCCCAGCACTTTGGGAGGTTGAGACAGGAGAATTGAGAGTTCAAAGCCAGCCTCATCAACAGTGAGGTTCTAAGCAACTCAGTGAGACTGTTTCTAAATAAAACACAAAATAGGGCTGGGGATGTGGCTCAGTGGTTGAGTATCCTGAGTTCAATCCCCAGTACCAAAAAACATATATAATGATTTTGAAAACTTAGAAAAAATAAGTCCTCTGATACTTTAATATTTACAGAAAACTAGTTGAAAAGAAAAATGTTTAGATTATATAAATTGGGCACATTGCTGGGTGTAGTGGTGCACATCTATAATTTCAGTGACTCAGGAGTTTGAGGCAGGAGGATCTGAAGTTCATAGCTAGCCTCAGCAACTTAGTGAGGAACACTAGGTAACTTTGTGAGACTCTGTCTCAAAATAAAGAGGGTTGGGGTTGTGGCTCAGTGGTAGAGTGCTTGCCAAGCACATGAGAGGCACTGGGTTCAATCCTCAGCACCACATAACAAAATAAACAAATTAAGGGCTGGGTGTGGCTCAGTGGTAGAGTGCTTGCCTAGCATGTGTGAGGCACTGGGTTCAATTCTCAGCACCACACATAAATAAATAAAATAAAGGTCCATTGACAACTAAAAAATATTAAAAAAAAACAAAATAAACAAATTAAAGTTATAGTGGGCTGGGGATATAGCTGGTAGAGTACCTGCCTCACATGCACAAGGCCCTGGGTTCAATCCCCAGCACCACAAAAAAAATTTTTTAAATAAATAGAGCCATTAAATAGATAGATAGATAGATAGATAGATAGATAGATAGACAGACAGATAAATAAATAGGGCTGAGGATGTGGCTCAGTGTTCAAGCGCTCCTGAGTTTAATCCTCAGTACTAAAATAAATAAATAAATCGAGCATACAAATAATATCAGTAATACAAGCTAAAAAAATGAAAGAACAAAAGAATCAATGAAGCATATTAATACTGAAACAAAAAAATCATGTAAGCATTTATACATATGGGCCTCTAGGAAGGTATCCTCCCATTCTTAAAAAACTCTAGTTTTTATGTTGATGCAATTTTAAAAAAATATCTTTACTTATTTATTTCTATGTGGTGCTGAGAACTGAACCTAGTGGGGCAAGCACTCTATCACTGAGCTATAGCCCCAGTCCCTGATGTAACTTTAAAAATTTTTTTTTTTTTTTTGCATACTGGGGATTGAATTTAGGGGCATTCAGCCACTGAGCCGCATCCCCAGTCCTGTTTTGTATTTTATTGAGAGACAGGGTCTCATTGAGTTGCTTAGTGCCTCGCTTTTGCTGAGGCTGGATTTGAACTTATGATCTTCCTGTCTCAGCCTCCTGAGTCCCTGATATTACAAGCGTGCACCACCACGCCCACCTTGATGTAACTTTTTATTTTTTTATTTTTTTTTGGTACTGGGGATTGAACTCAGGGGCACTCGACCACTGAGCCACATCCCCAGCCCTATTTTGTGTTTTATGTAGAGACAGGGTCTCACTGAGTTGCTTAGTGCCTCGCCATTGCTGAGGCCGGCTTTGAACTCACGATTCTCCTGTCTCAGCTGGGATTACAGGCTGAGATTACTAAGTGCTGGGATTACAGGCGTGAGCCACCGTGCCCGGCTTGATGTAACTTTTTAATGGTGAATGTATATCAGTTTCCCAGAGCTTAATCATTTCAGGGTGAGTTATAGATGTTGACTCTGTCCAATCTAATACTTCAGCATATAGGACCTTCAATTCTAAGGCCTTGTAATAAAGTCAGGCAAAATAGAAAGACCACCACACATAAGTCATATTACCAATATGACGAATGCTTTCTTTGATGACCTCACATTCTATTGGCCATCTTGGAGCCTGCAGTGTCCCTTTGCTAGAGAAAAAGGCAAAGAGTTCTCGAGGTTCTCGAAGACGTGGGTTTACTTGGTTCAACTCATCAAAAAGAAGCTGTCTGCTCCTAAGAAGTGGTGAACTCAACACAAGCGAATCTGCCAAAGGGAAGAGGAAATGCATGAACAACTTTCTTTTTCTCCTTGGAAACTTTATTACTTATCTATACCAGCTAAGTAACTCTAAGCACTGTATTAAAATATTAGCATAGATGTCTACTGCTAATGATATATTTATCTTTTAAGAAGATTTAGTCCACGATGATAGACTTGAAATTATAAAATGTTACATTAAAATTCTGCATAGTCCTTTAAATGTTTAAATATACAGCTTCAGAATTAGTTAGAAAAAAAATTTAAATATTAAGTCCAAGACATTACAAAAGTGGGTTACCCAAATAAAAAGATACTTAATATGTCTTACCATTTTATTTTGTTCAGAATGGCAGAGAGAATTTTCAATTCACTGAGTAGCATTTTAGAAAAAAAATACATGAAACTTTACTAATTATAGTGAAACAACCTACAAATTAAATTTCAAGTCCTTGATATATTCATCTGAAAGTTCAAAGGGGCTTAGAAAATAAAGAGAATGGAAAAGGACAGAAGAGAGAAAAGAGCTCATAGGAAGAGGAGATGAGAAAAATGAGAGTAGAAAAAAGCTTTCAGTAAGGCTGGGGAGGAAATGAAACAAAGGAAGAAAAGAAAAGCAGGAACTGCATTCTGAAGGTCTCTTAGTGCCCATCAGATGTGAATCCAGGCCTGAGATAATTCTGGCTCTGGTAGGGAGAACAGGAGGTGAAAACATATTCCCACCAGAGAGTCTGAATTTCCTGGTCTGGAAGGACATGAAATACCTCTGCTTATAGCCTCTATTTGAATGTGCAGAGCTAAAAATGAACAGGCCCTAGAAAGAGAAAAAGGCACAGCTTGTCCTAGGGCCTTCATCCTTCTCTTTTCTGCCCACCATCCCTCATTCTTTCTCACCTCTCACTCCCAATTTGGGCCTTGGCATTTCTTTCTTTCCATCTATTTATTTGGGGGGGGGTGTGGTACTGGGGATTGAATTCACCACTTCTTAGCAAGGGGCACTTAATCAGTGAGCCACATCCCTAGCCCCTTTTTATATTTTATTTAGAAACAGAGTCTCACTGAGTTGCTTAGGGCCTCACTAAGTTGCTGAGGCTAGCTTTGAACTCACGTTCCTCCTGTCTCAGTCTCCTGACCCACTGGGATTACAAGGATGCGCCACCCTGCCCAGCTACATTTCTATGTCTTTACACCATAATTTAAAGGGGGAGAAAAAGCAATGAAAAAGTGGTACAGCTGTTAAATTTCACTCATAATTACAGAAATGTAAATCAAAGTGCCAAAGAGATACTTTTTTTTACCTAATGGGCAAGAAAAACCTTTACATGACTTTACACTCATCCTAGCAAAATAGGTACTTTCAGAACCTGCTGAAAAGAGGGTAAATTGGTGCAATCTTCTCAAAAGCAGTTTGGCAGTAGCTAGTAAGATTTACAGTATTTTTTGTTGTTGCTGCTGTTTTTCTCAGTGCTGATGTTCAAACTCAAAGCCTCACACATGCCAGGCAAGAGCTCTGCCATTAAACTAAGCCCCTGGACTCTATAATACTTTTTGCTCTACCAATCCCACTGCTAAGAATTTACCTTAGAGGTTTGCTTACAAAACTTTGTCAAAATAGATGTATAAATCCAGGAGTGGTGGCACACACTTGTAATCCCAGCACTTTGGGAAGCTGAGACAGAAGAATTGTGAGCTCAAAGCCAGCCTCAGCAAAGGTGAGGTGCTAAACAATTCAGTGAGACCCTGTCTCTACATAACACACAAAATAGGGCTGGGGATATGACTCAGTGGTCGAGTGCCCCTGAGTTCAATCCTGGTACCAAAAAAAAAAAAAAAATTATAAAAATAGTGCCCATATTAAAGGTGGGACAGAGAGGGCTTTTAGTTTGCATTTGTGTTTTTTCTTTTTGCGGTGCTCGGCCTTGCAAATGCCAGGCCAGTGTTCTACCACTAACACTGTTTTGTTTGTTCTTTCCCTTAAAGTTTGAATTTTCTAAACTTACACATCCTTTAAAAAAATACCAAGCAGATTATAAACAATTATTATTTTCTTTGTACTTTTCTGGTTAAAAACAACAAAGAGCCTTTTGCCTGGTTGCAGCTTTGAAGGCGGAATGGGTCACCAACACTTCTATTGCTAAAGTTCGGTGCCGTGTATGCTCAAACCGGCACGGTCTGTTCCGGAAAGATGGCCTCAACATGTGCCGGCAGTGTTTCCGTCAGTATGCGAAGGATATAGGCTTTATTTAGTTGGATTAAGTGATCTTCCTCGAATGGACTGCCCAAGACAGCCACCCACTGAAAGAGAACATGCTAGTACTTTGTACATAAAATAAAATTCTAAAAAACTTCAAACAAAACAAAAAAACACAAAGAAACATAAGTGCTTTGCTATTAAAAAAATCTTCCTTTCTTCCATGACCAAAACAGAATAAAAGTCATTGCCAATTATACTAAAATTCATTTATATGGTGTGAATTTTGCATTTTTTATGTTCTTTATTTATAAAGACTGGCATTTTTTAAAATTAATTTGATTTTTTTTAATTAATCAAGTGTCAGCAAACTGAAAAGAGGGGGTCAATGCTGGCTCCTGAGTCATCCCACCCCAACCAGTCTCCCTTGCTCAAGCCTTGCCTTTCTCCTCCCTGCCAGGAGCTCTGGGACACAGAGAGGAAGAGTCTTCCTGGAACTGCTGTGAACAAATATAAAACATATATCTAAAAATAGAAGCCGGGCAGGGTGGCTCAAGCCTGTAATCCCAGCACTTAGGGAAGCTGAGACAAGAGAATTGTGAGTTCAAAGCCAGCCTCCGCAAAGGTGAGGCGCTAAGCAACTCAGTGAGACCCTGTCTCTACATAAAACACAAAATAGGGCTGGGGATGTGGCTTAGTGGTCAAGTACCCCTGAGTTCAATCCCCAGTACCAAGAAAAAAAAAGGGCTGGGGATGTGGCTCAGTGGTAAAGTGCCTCTGGGATCAATCCCCAGTACCAAAAATAAAAATAAATAGAACTGCTATATCAAGAGTTGAATAAGTGCTTTAATTTTCTCAGCTATTGCCAAATTGCCTTCCTAAAATATTTTGGTAGTGGGGATTTAACCCAGGGGCACTCAACCACTAGCCACATCCCCAGCTCTTCTTTTTTTTTTTTTTGGAGACAAGGTCCCACTAAGTTGCTTAGGACTCCACTAAGTTGCAGAGGCTAGTTTTGAACTTGTGATCCTCCTGCCTCACCTTCCTGAGTCACTGGGACTACAGGCGTGCACCATCACACCTGGCTGAATAGCATCCTTAATTAGAAGTGAACTAGAGTATCTTTTCATAAGCTTATTGACTTACACATTATTGTTAACTACAGTCCCTCTGCTGTGAGGCAGAACACCAGAATTTATTCCTCCTACCTAACTGTACCACTGTACCTGCTGGCTGATCTCTCCCCATCCTCACTTAGTCACCTCTTATTTATTGATTTACAAGAACTATTATATTTTTGTTTTTTGGGTACCATGAATTGAACTCAGGGTCACTCAGCCACTAAGCCACATCTCCAATCCCTTTTTTATACTTTGTTTAGAGATAAAATATCCGGTGAGCTGTTATATGTTAAGGAAATTAACCTTTTGACATATACATTGCAAGGATTTTTTTTTTCAGTTGGTTCTTTTATTAGTATTACTTTTTCCAAACAGAAATTCACTTTTTTTTCTTCCAAACTTTTTAATTGGTGCATTACAGTTGTACATATGTGGGATTTGCTGTTACACATTAATCGGTACATGCACACAATTTAACTATATAATTCGGTCAGTATCTCTCCCCAGCAAGTCCTCCTTTCCCTCCTTCCAATCCTTGGTCCCCTTCCTCTATTCTACTGATTTTCCTTCACTTTTCATGTGATCATTCCCCACCTTTCTATTCCTTTTTTCTCTCTAGCTCACATATATGAAAGAAAACATACAACCCTTTAAATGAATTTGGCTTATTTCAGTTGACATAATGGTCTCAAGTCCCATCCATTTTCCTGCAAATGACATAATTTCATTTTTCTTTACTGCCGAATAAAACTCAATGTGTATATATAACATATTTTCTTTATCCATTCATCTGTTGATGGACACCTAGGCTAGTTCCATAGATTGGCTATTGTGAATTGTGCTGCTATAAACATGGGCATGTATGTAGCAATATAGTATGATGATTTTAATTCTTTAGATTAAATACCAAGGAGTGGTAGAGCTGGGTCATATGGCGGTTCCATGCCTAGACTTTTTTTTTTTTTTTAATATTTTTTTAGTTGTAGATGGACACAATGTCTTTATTTTATTGCTTTGTATGTGGTGCTGAGGATCGAACCCAGGGCCTCACGCATGCAAGGCAAGCACTCTACCACTGAGCTACAATCCCAGCCCTCCATGCCTAGACTTTTGAGGAACTTCTATATTGATTTCCGTAGTAATCCGACTAATTTACAATCCCACCAACAGTATAAAAGTTTTCCTTTTTCTCTACATCCTTTCCAGCATTTATTATTGTTTGTATTCTTTCTTTAAACTTTTTTTTAGTTGTAGATGGACACAATATCTTTATTTATTTTATGTGGTGCTGAGGATCGAACCCAGTACCTCACACATGCAAGGCAAGTGCTCTACCACTGAGCCACAACCCCAGCCCCTATTGTTTGTATTCTTGATGACTGCCACTCTGACTGGTATGAGATGAAATCTCAGTATAATTTTGATTTTCAAACAGTTTTTTTGGGGGGGTGAGGTGGTACCAGGGATTGAACTCAGGGGTACTCAACCATTGAGCTACATCCTCAGCCCTATTTTGTGTTTTATTTAGAGACAGGGTCTCACTGAGTTGCTTAGCGCTTCATCTTTGCTGAGGCTGGCTTTGAACCTGCGACTTGCCTGTTTCAGCCTCCCAAAGTGCTGGGATTACCAGTGTGCGCCACCGTGCCCAGCTAAATTTACATTTTTAATGTAAAAATTATCAGCCAGGTGTGATAGCACACACCTGTAATCCCAGTGGTTCAGGAGGCTGAGACAGGAGGATCATGAGTTCAAAGCCAGCCTCAGCAAAAGCAAGGCGCTAAGCAACTCAAAGAAACCCTGTCTCTAATAAAATACAAAAAAGGGCTGGGGATGTGGCTCAGTGGTTAAATGCCCCTGAGTTCAACCTCTGGTATCAAAAACAAAAAAAAATTTAAAAAACCCTAGTAGTATATTCTATGGCGTTTTCTTTTGGATACTGGGGATTGAACGCAGGGAACTGAACTCAGGGGTGCTTTAACACTGATCTATATCTCCAGTCCTTTTTAGTTTATTTTGAGACAGGGTCTTGCTTAAGACGTCCAGGCTGGCCTCAAACTTGGGATCTTCCTGCCTCAGCCTCCTGAGGTGCTGGCATTACAGGCATGCATCACAATGTAAGGCCTTTTAAATCTGTATCATTCAAAGATTTGAAGTAAAAAAAGGAACATATCTGCATATAAAAAAAGAACACTATTGCCAATTGCAGTGGTACACACCTGTATTCCCAGCGGCTTAAGAGGCTGAGGCAGGAGGATTGCAAGTTCAAAGCCAGCCTCAGCAATTTAGTGAGACCCTGTCTCAAAACAAAATATAAAAAGGGCTGGGGGCTAGGGTTGTGGCTCAGTGGCAGAGCACTTGCTTAGCATGTGGGAGGCACTGGATTCAAATATCAGCACTGCATATAAATAAGTAAAATAAAGGTCCGTTGACAACTAAATAAACATTTTGAAAAAGGGGGTGGTGCCGGGCGCAGTGACACAAGCCTGTAATCCCAGTACTTAGGAAGGCTGAGACAGGAGAATCACGAGTTCAAAGCCAGCCTCAGCAACGGCGAGGTGCTAAGCAACTCAGTGAGACCCTGTCTCTACCTAAAACACAAAATAGGGCTGGGGATGTGGCTCAGTGGTTGAGTACCACTGAGTTCAATCCCCAGTACCAAAAAAAAAAAAAAAAGGGGGGGGGTGGCTAGGGATGCAGCTCAGTGATTAAATGCCTCTGAATTCAAACCCCAGTACAACAAAACAAAACAAATGTATTGGGAGGGTGCAGCATGGAACAAGAGAAGAATGCAGGAGGCAATTCGGAGACAGCTTCAATAGTGAGAAATGATGGCAGCTTAGACTGATATGCATGGCTGAAAGGAAGCTTATGGGAAAAACAAATGGTCTAATGTTTGGTTGGATATATATGTGTGTGTGTGTGTGTATGTATGTTGTAGATAGACACAATATCTTTCTTTTATTCATTTATTTTTATGTGGTGCTGAGGATCGAACCTAGTGCCTTACACGTGCTAGGCAAGCGCTCTACCACTGAGCTACAACTCCAGCCCTGACTGGACATATATTAAGAGAAAAATTCAACTGCATTCTGGCCCTTAGATTTGAGATGAAAATATCCCTGTAAAAATTGCTTTTACTTAGCCAGGTATGGTGGTGCACACCTGTAATCACAGTGGTTCAGGAGGCTGAGACAGGAGAATCACAAGTTCAAAGCCAGTGTCCACAAAAAGCGAGGCACTAAGCAACTCAGTGAGACCCTGTCTTTAAATAAAATACAAAACAGAGTCAGGGATGTAGCTCAAGGGTCGAGTACCCCTGAGTTCAATCCCTGGTACAAAAAAAATTGCTTTTACTTAAGTTAGCTAGAATTGGTTTCCTCTACTCTTATACTCACCAAAAGTGTGTGCAAAAATCAGTATGTTGTCTTGATGAAAGAATCTTAAAGCCTGGCGCAATGGCACACACCTGTAATCCCAGCACTTTGAGAGGCTGAGACAGGAGGGTGGTGAGTTCAAAGCCAGCCTCAGCAACAGTGAGGCGCTAAGCAACTCAGTGAGACCCTGTCTCTACATAAAACACAAAATAGGGCTGGGATGTGGCTCAGTGGTCAAGTATCCCTGAGTTCAATCCCCGGTACCGGTACCAAAAAAAAATCTTAATACATTTTCAACAATTTTAAGAAAATCCAGAATGTACAGCATTTTAATTTAAATCTACAATCCAAAGTATATCTAGAGAATTTTTTTCTTTTTGTTTTTTTGTTTTGGGGAGGGATACTGTGGATAGAACTCAGGGGCACCTGGCCACTGAGCCACATCCCCAGTGCTGTTTTGTATTTTATTTAGAGACAGGGTCTCACTTAGTTGCTTAGGGGCTCGCCACTGCTGAGGCCAGCTTTGAACTCTTGATCCTCCTGCCTGAACCTCTTGAGCCACTAGGATTACAGATGTGTGCTACCACACCCGGCTTAGAGAACATTTTTGAATGAAATCAGAAACAGGGGCCAAGGCCACTCCCTTTGCCTCTCCCCATATGAGGCCACATTTTCCGAATTCTGGAGGAGTTGTCAAGGCAGAAACATTCTGGGGATCACACACACTGATTACTACTCACATAGAAGTTTCTCCTTTTGCAGGGTATCTGGTATCAAATCATTTCTTTCTCCAAAAGAGACATTCAGTAGGTACTGAGTATTCTTCTTCTGAATATGCTGATGTGTAGCTGAGTTTGGTAAATTGACTCTCTGAGCTAAGAATAAATGGTTTAATAAAAGTTGTTAACAGGCTGGCTCATCACCTTTAATATCAAGGTCAATACCAAAAGCGCAACTACCCAAACCACCACCACTTTTATTCCTAAATCACCACTACCTTTATCACCACCTATCACCTCGGGCCTTAACAGTCAATGTATTGCATTTTTAAAAAAGCTTTCACATCCCAATTTATGTGAATTAAGCATAAGTATCCTCATTTTACCACAGAGAAAATAAAAGTGAGGAGACCAGAAAAGTATTATGGTATAGTGGAATGAGAAAGAACTTGGGAGGGAGAAAGATCCAGTGGCTGTAAAAGTTGCCAAGAGAACCAAACGCAAGTGAAGGCAGGTTAACATAGTGGAAGTGAAGCACTGATGCCAGAAGACACCTTGTTCAGAGGGAATGTGCTGAATCTGGCAAACTTGAAACTCAGTTTGACAAATGAGCAATCACTCAGAAAATGAAAGAGTCAAGCCAGGTAGGGTAGCACACACTTGTAATCCCAGCAAGTTGGGAGGCTGAGGCAGGAGGATTGTAAATTCAAGGACAACTTAGTGAGAGCCTGTCTCAAAATAATAAATTTTAAAAAGGTGGGGGATGTGGCTTGGTGGTAAAGTGTCCCTGGGTTCAATCCCCAGTAGGAAGAAACAAGAAAGAAAAAGCAAAGAGGAACAGTCAAGACACTTCTTAAGTACAAGTAAAGTACAAGGGGCAAGGTGGGAGATGCCTTTCCAGATATCAAGATTATTTTAACCTCATATAGTAATTAAGAGATGGTGGTATTGGTGCAAGGATAGAAAAATACCAATGAAAGAGAAAGCCTACAATAGTCCTTTGCATAAAGCAAATATCTCACTTGACAGGTAACATAACAGATCAATGGGAGAGGACTTTTCACTAGTGGACTGGAAAAATCACTTATTCCTCTATCCAAACAAACTCCCCCAATTAATGAAACAATTCACCTCCTGAATCCAGGAAAGGTGATGTTGGATAGGAACGTGGTATTACCTTTAAAGTAGCCATAGTATTGGAGGTGACGGTACATAAAGTCCTCGTAGGGATCAGAAAGAGTCTGTGAAAGGAAAAGCCATCTCAGTCTGGAAAACCCTTTCAAATGACACTGAATTCCTCACGGAAAGCGCTCAAGCCTTGTTGCATAAGACCGTGTACTTGAGGGCCTTCGCAAACAAACCAAGTGAAATCCACGCTACTTATTTGATCTTGAGGATCAAGATCTCCAGCTGGACAAAGGTGCCACCCGAATGCACCTTCTGATCCAGGGCTGGATTTCTGTGGAGTGTTGCGGGGAGGGGCTGCTGGGGGCGTGTACCGACCTCTCGCTTTCGCTCGGTTTCCAATACCGGGAACATGTTACTTCTGCATGGTACGCTGAAAGCCAGTCAGTGGCATCGCATGCGGCCGAAATCCCTGCCTACTTTCCAAAAGGGCAGCTGATTACACAGGAGAAGCTAAAAACCAGAAAAGGAAGTCAAAGAACTGTGCTTACAGCCGGTTCATCCGCTCCTCCCCGTCCCCGGCTCCCACCGGGACGGACTTCAGGAACCTCTACCAACTCGGCCTCTCCAACAAGTACCACCCCGAGACCGGACGGCGCACCTGTGCAGTCAGGGGCGGCGGCGCATCTTCTCGCCTCTTTTTCCAGAGGCACCGGGACGCTGGCAGGCCCCATGCTGCGTTCTCGTTGAAAAGGGAGATGCCCACCAGCAGGACGCCACAGGCAAATGAAAACACGGGGGCAGGGGACGCGGTACAGCAGTCCCAGAGCGGTTGAAAAAGTTAAGGTCAGAGGTCGAGAGTGGCCTGAGAACGGGTCAGGGGCTCCTGAAGGGCTGAGGAGGGGAGCAGTACAAAGGGCGCGGCAGGAGCCTGGGTGAGCCGGAAGCCCACCGCTCTCCAGGCAGTAGCTCGGCGATGCACCCAGCCCGGCCACCTACCGCCGCTTTCTGCGCGGGCGCGGGTAGCCTAGCAACCGCCAGCGGCAACCGGAAGGACTGAGCGCCAGGAGTTTCCGGAAGCTAGGCCCCGCCCGAAAGCTTCCCCGGGAGCCGTGGGAGGGCAGACGACAGGCAGGGCAGACGCCTGAGATTCATTCATTCTTTCTCTTCCCTATTTTATAGCTTGTAAGGAAAATGGAGTCGATCAGCCTCGCTCACCCGGGTAACTAGGAAGCAATGATTAAGATGCCTCATGTGGGGTTGGGGCTGTAGCTCAGTGGTAGAGCGCTTGTCTAGCATGCGTGAGGCACTGGGTTCGATCCTCAGCACCACATATAAATAATAAATGAATAAAGATCCATCAACAACTAAAAAAATTAAAAAAAAAAAAGATGCCTCATGTAAGGCAGGACAAAGGCGCATGCGCATTATTATATAACCGCATGGTAGCATGTATGGCCCACTGCGGCCTATGTTATAATTCTTTATATAAGCTAAACAGGACTCCTCAGTGCATTGCCCACCCATCAAATAAAGGCATGTCAGATATCCCTATATCTCAGCCTTTGGTCTTGGGCATACACAAATCTTCAACCTGCTGTTGCATTAGTTAGCCTAGTTGGTATGGAAGCCACTGCACCTATGGAGGAGGGTATAGAGGGGTGGCCAACTATAAGCATGTGGTATTCTGTTGACGAGCGTCCTTGTGGTAGAGATTTTCTCAAAGAAAAAGATAACATGGAGCTGTTAGTGTAGTAGGAACAGACAAGGCAGACACACCCAAGATAGCAGGAAGCAGTTTTATTTGCAGCTGGTTCAGAGGGTAAAGCTTTCACTGTAATCAGTTAATCCCCCTGAACCCCGAATTCAGTCAGTTTCAGAACTTTATACCCCGTGTGTAAGGGGAGGGCCTCAGAAGTTCGCATAAAAGCAGCTTTTTGTTTCACTGTTCTGGGCAAGTTAACCCTTCCAGGAGAGCACATGAGGAGAACTTCTCTACTTTCTCCATCCATCCACCCACCTCACCCAGCCCCCCAACTGTTACCATGGAGCCCAATTAGTAACAGCTTCTCTTATCTTTGAAATGTAAACATCTCTGTGAAGCTCAGGCTCAAGGCTAGAGGCCTTGTTAAGGTCCTGTCTTTCCTACCACACTTTGCATTTGCAAACACACTTCTGTAACATTATATTGTTACTAGATAGTCCATAAATGTTTCTGAAAAAACTAGTAAAGGGGCATTAAGCACCTGGAGTGTTGATGTCTTTCAGGCCAGAGGCCAAGTAAGATAGAGCAATAGGAAATAGGAAGTTTAACTACATTGAATTCTTTTGTAGAGACTCTTGCTGGTAGTCCTAAGATCAATTATGGTGCAGATTTCTAGAGAAGCTTAGTTAAGATTTTCTGTGGAGGACCGGGGGCCACTACATTAGGTAGTAGCTAGCAATAAGTGGTGAAATGCAGGCAAGGTCACAAGTGTTCTTTAAATTGCTTTAAGGGCTTTAAACTGTAAGGTAAAAAACAGCCCTTTTGTAATTAATTTTCACATCCCCTTTCTAGAAGCATAAGGCAGTTCCTGCCCCAGGGGATTCCTCTCCCCGAATCTTCCACCTGGGAAACAAATAATTTTCATATCCCCTCTCTAAAGGCCTAAGGCAGTCCCTGCCCCAGGGGGTTCCGCTCCAGAATCTTCCACCTGGGAAACAAAGCCTAACCGCTCAGGTTAGCACATCAAAAAGAAGACTGCTACTGCTTATATGCCCCCAATTTTAAAGTGACCAATCCCTACCTCGCCACGCGGTTTTGTAGTGGGCTCTATAAAATCCCTCCCACGCGCCCCCTTTTACTCTTTTTTCCTCTTTCGTTTGCCCGGGCGCCCACTCCCCTGAATAAAGGATCTCCTGGCTGTACAGAGGTGTTCGTGTCTGGCTGGCCGCTACCCTAACATAAACAACTTCCAAAGTAGATGAGAAAGCACAGGGTCATAGTCAATTTGTAGAAAATAAACAGAAGTAAGGGAGCTAGTTGGAAATCAGGGTCAAGAGAAAATGATTAATGGGACTAACTCTTGATAGGGGATATTGATGTTGATGTAAAGCTAGGAATTATAGCTTTGTCTGGGAAGGAAGATTCCTTTAGTAGCCCAAGTGCTTTAATGTAACTTCTGACCAGCTGTTGACCCCAGTGCCCACATTAACATAGGATGGACTTGTAGATGAAGCCCCCCTAAGTAAGATGCCCACCATGACCTGTTTGGAGAGGACCAACTAAGATCAAAAACTCCACTGCTGCCAGGAATGGTGGCGCATGCCTGTAATCCCAGCAGCTGAGGAGGATCACAAGTTCAAAGTCAGCCTCAGCAGCTTAGTGAGGTGCTAAGCAACTCAGTGAGACCCTTTCTCTAAGTAAAATACAAAGTAGGGCTGAGGATGTGGCTTGGTGGTTGAGTGGCCCTGAGTGTTCAATCCCCACCCAGTACCAAAAAACAAAACAAAAACTCCACTGCCCAGACATGAAGGAGTTGAACACCTGATTGGCAGAGTACAGAAGGTGGTCCCCAGTTTTAGTAAACATCAAACAGTAATAAACTCGGAGACAGCATTATCTCTTTTGTCATTCTCTGGAGACAGCCCACTCTCTCTCGAGAGTGCTTTCTGCTTAAGCCTCACTTTACTTCTACTTTACTTTCACCTATAATAAAGTTCTCTTGCACGACTTTTTGTGTCTGACTTTAAATTTTCTTTAGTCAGACAGAACAGAAGAACTGAGCTCTGGAGTTTAAGCTCCCTGCTTTCCTATGACAGAACTATCAGATTCAACCTGAGCCTTCCTTAATTCAGTTGGAAGTTGTAACATTGTTGCTCCTCTGTGGTATAGAAATAGAATGCTAACCAGGAATGTGTATTACCTTATATGGGAGACAAAGAACTAGTATGTAAAAGAAAACTAACCAAAGTGAGACTATGCCCTCCAGTGCTAAAGGCTCAGCCTTTGGATAAGGATCTGCTGAGCCAGCCTCAGCAACAAGCTCGGCTTTCCTGCTGATAGCCCTGGTCACACATGTCTCTGGTATCCAACAACATTCTAGTGACCTGGGCCCCTCCACAGGAATGGGCAGAGGTTGATGGTACCACTGTAGGGTTGAAAAAGGTCTTATGCCAGGTGGGAGACAGCCTGGAAAAGTGTAGTGTGCATGTGGCCGCGGGGCCTGTTGGATGGCTGTTTCTTACGGCTCTATGGGGGGTTACCAAGATGATGCAAGTTACAGGATAAAAAAGAAACCTTGGAAGCTAGAATATAATCATTAGAAGAGAACTTCCATACCTTGGATAATAACCCTCAGCCTCCCCCGTAGTGTTGATGGAGCCAGAGGAGGAAGATAGGGGGATCATCTGCAAACCCAATGGTAATGCAGAAAATAAAACAGCCAGCAGATGCCTCCAGGTGAACAGCCAGAAGGGCTGGCCCAGGTAACCAAGCCCACCATCTACCAACTATTTACTCAGAGTTGGTGGACTTGGGAAAGCAATTTAGACAGAACCCAGGAGAACTCATGGCCACTTGTTTATTAATGCCTCTGGGATTTAGAAGTGTAAGGTAAAAAACAGCCCTTTTGTAATTAAAAGCCCAAGGCAGTTCCTGCCCCAGGGGGTTCCGCTCTGGAATCTTCCACCTGGGAAACAAAGCCTAACCGCTCAGGTTAGCACATCAAAAAGAAGACCCCTACTGCTTATCTGCCCTCCCGTGCGTCCCCTCTCTCCTTTTTCTCTTTCCTTCGCCCGGGCGCCCACTCCCCTGAATAAAGGATTTCCTGGCTGCTCAGAGGTGTCCGTGTCTGGCTGGCTGCTACCCTAATATTTGGTGCCGGTGATGAGGGAGTAATTCTCTATTGAGACCCCTCATCCTGAACCGCTGACCACACCTCACAGCCTTTGCTCATTCTTTCGATCGTCAAGTATCCGAGCCCACCACGACCTTCGTTTGGTGAGTCCCCTTTTTGAGATTAAAACTTTGAAGGCAGGGTGTTAGAGGTGACCAGCCGTGGATTGTCCGGTGGTCCCTCTGACTGTCTCAAAGGGAAGACCGCACCCCACCACGATCTTCACGGTTACAGTGTGTTAGGTCGGAGGCAGACACAGAAAACCAGACCCTGCGCGCCGCGGCGCTGCACCAACACAACACCAGGAGCCAGCCCACTCACTGTCGCGCGTGACAAACGTAGCACACATGCGATGAGCGCAGCACGCATACGTCAAGCACACCAAAATGGCGGCCCCCAATGATCTGTACGGAAGAAGAAGCGAACTTACAGTACGGCTCTCGGCTCATACCGGAAGGGGTCTGACATCACCTGCTGCACCAAACCAATCTCAGAAGACACTGGACTCTAAGTCAACACCTCTTCCTGGCCTCAAGCCTGCCTTTTCCGGATGGGGAGAGGCTATATAA
>PVHX01014958.1:0-48445 GCA_004024805.1 Geosciurus inauris | reverse complement strand
GTTCAAATTTATTTAGTCTTAAATCCAGCAGGTTTCTAATCAGACATTTAATCAGCTTCTCCTCAGGGATCTTCGGATTCTCAAGGAGGACAGTCACTCACCTGCAACTGTTTCCTGAGACTCTGCTCCAGCATTCCTGGCTCCTGCCTTCACATCTACACTCAGGAAACTGGCCCCACCAGCTGGCAATGCTATGGCTACAAGGCACCTTTCAGACTTCTCATCTTGGGAGACCCTAACCTTTGGGGCCTGGGTGCTCTACCTTCTTCCCCTACCCCCCATCCTGATCAACAGACGTCGCCCCAAATCCGCTCGAAGTAGCCAGAAGAGCCAACGTCGTCCACGTTCCCATCCTTATAAAATCAAAAATGGGGGAATGTAAGGTAAAAAAACAGCCCCTTTCTAATTTTCACATCCCCTCTCTAAAAGCCCAAGGCAGTTCCTACCCTAGGGGGTTCCTCTCCCAAATCTTCCACCTGGGAAACAAAGCCTAACTGCTCAGGTTAGCACATCAAAAGAAGACCGCCCCTGCTTATCTGTCCCGCGGATTTTAAAGTGACCAAACCCTGGCTCTCCACGCAGTTTTGTAGTGGGCTCTATAAAATCCCTCCCGCGCGTCCCCTCTCTCTCTTTTTCCTCTTTCCTTCGCCCGGGCACCCACTCCCCTGAATAAAGGATTTCCTGGCTGCACGAGGTGTCCGTGTCTGGCTGGCTGATAACCTAACAGTTTTGATAGCCAAATTTATTAGTAATGTTTGTTCTCTAATGTTTGTGATTTTGTGTCCTCTTGTTATGGTTTAGATATGCAGTATCCCCTAAAAGTTCATGTGTGAGACAATGCAAGAACATTCAGACTTAAAATGATTGGGTTATGAGAGCCTTAACCTAATCAGTGAATTAATCCCCTGATGGGAATTAACTGAGTGGTAACTGAAGGCAGGTAGGGTGCACCTGGAAGAGGTGGGCATTGGGGGGCATGCATTTGGGGGTATACATTTTTGTATCTGATGAGTGGAGCTTCTCTCTGCTTGCTGATCATAATATGGGCTATTTCCTTCCTCCACAATGTTCTGCCTCACCTGGGCCCCAAGAATGGAGCCAGCAGCCGGGCACGGTGGCTCAAGCCTGTAATCCCATCACTTAGGGAGGCTGAGACAGGAGAATCACGAGTTCAAAGCCAGCCTCAGCAACGGCGAGGCACTAAGCAACTCAGTGAGACCCTGTCTCTACATAAAACACAAAACAGGGCTGGGGATGTGGCTCAGTGGTCAAGTGCCCTGGTTCAATCCCCGGAACCAAAAAAAAAGAAAGAAAGAAAAAAGAATGGAGCCAGCTATCTATGCACAGAGACCTCTAAAATTATGAGCCCCAAATACACTGTTCTTCCTTACAATTGTTCTTGTCGGGTCTTTTAGTCACAGCAACAAAAAAGCTGACTAAAACACCTTGGTAGGAAATATGCACCTACCTCCTGGTTGTGAAAAATGTCCTATGTTTTACTCTAGTAGATTTATCATTTTACCTTTTTATTTAGATTTCTGACTTATCATTGACTGATTTTTGTGTGTGGCATAAGAGAGGTCAGAGTTCTTTATTTTTTCGTGAAGATGTTCAGCTTACCTCAGTAGAGTTGATTGAGATTTTCCTTTTTCTCATTAAACTATGTCAGTGCCCTTGTGAAAAAGTTATTTGTATATGTGTCAAATTTAGCCTTACTTTGATGTGTTTTATGCAAAGAAGAGCCCCTCCCACCTGCAGTCAGTGTGTGGAGGATGAAAAAACAAAAGGCAGGGAGAATCCTGCTCTCCAGAACACGTGAGCACTGAGTCAAACCAGCTGTGGGCAAAGCTGAGCAGGAGCAGGTACCTCCAAAGAGAGACACCAGTAGCCTAAGAACCCAGGCTCAACCAGGAATGCTCAGCCAGAGAAGGTGAGGGTGCAGACCAGAAAATGGTTCTACTTCAGATTCTTCAAGCTCTCTAAAAATTAAGGAAGCAGGAAAGCCAAAGGGAGATCAGTAGAGGATGGAGTTAGGGGAGAGCAGAAGGGAGGGTAAGAGGAGGCCCCAGGAAATGAAATAGACCAAATTACATTACCTGTCACAATGAAGCCTACTACAACTATAAATATAATTCACCAATAAATATTTTTAAGAAAATCTATTGGTATTTATGAAGTAGAGTGTCCTAGTTCATTGTTTTCCTCCCAAAGAAAAATTGTCCCAGATACTTCACAGAGTGGGGCCTTTTCATCAAAAACAGTCGTTGACTCTCACTTCTAGAAAACCGCTTGGAAACCTCATCAGTGCCAAAGGCACTAAACAGAGTTAGAATTGTATTGCTGCTCTGAATCAGACTTAAGGGATAAGTAGCTCAATCAATTTCTACTATCCTATTTCCCCTTCATAAATTCTAAAGTGATATTTTTATCACAGGTAAGCTGATATTTTAAGAATACTGGGGTTTTTTTAATCCACAGCAAATAATTCATCTTTTTGACATTTGATTATACAGTCTTCTTTCTGATTGCTATTGTTAATTATCAAGGTCGTGGTGTAAAGGCACTTGGCATTTGATTAGACAATCTTCTTTCTGATTGTTATTGTTAATTGTTAATTGTTATTGTTAATTATCAAGGTCGTGGTGTAAAGGCCTTATAACATATGCTGAGTGCTTGGTAATAATCAGAAAAGTAACTCACAAACAAAACAAAACAAACACTGTTCCTCTTTAAGTTGTACTGACTTTTGAGAACTTCATTGAAAGTCTTGTTCAATAAGACTTTCACAAGCTAAGTTAATGTTTACATTAACTAGTGTAATGAGCTAGTGTCATGAGCTAAGTTAATATTTACAGAACAACTAAAAATTTCACCACAAGAGGCAGATCAGGTTTTTATTCCAATGCATGAGAAGATTATAATGAAGGAAGTGTAGGTTCGTGGCTTTACACTCTAAGGAGAGATCTAGCGATAGTTCCCATCCTTTTGGCAGAGTCAGCAGACAGGAAGGCTGTGTAGGTAAGTTGAGTTACTTTCTTGTGAACTGTTTTGTCAGACAATGCAGAAAACTCTGCAGAGGAGGAACAGTCACAGATACTTGTGAACAATCAGGACAAAGGAGAGATGCTTCAGGCCTCCTTCAGGAGACTGATCCTGGAGCCTTTGCTGAATACTCCACACCAACACTCTCACAACCCACAGTACATATTTAGCCTTCCAGTCCATGCTATGAGGTTTGCTCAAAAATTTTATTTCCTGTTTCTGACAACTTCTATGTGATCCTGCTCAGCCCAAGCTCTTGAGCAAACACACACACACACACACACACACACACACCACACATATACACACACGCGCACGCATGCCTTCCAGGTGCTTTCAAAGATTGTAAGGACAATTCACATCACCTGGACTGGACAGCACAGGATTTCTCTGGTTTTGACATTCTTGTTTTCTTCTTCCATAGTTGAACTTCCAAGGAAATGGTGAATAAGAATAGATAGGATTTACTCTATGCTATATACTGTGCCAAAAACTTTATAGTTAAGTTCATTACAGTTCTTAAGAAGCTACTTCGCCTTGAATTTTCACAAGCATCCTATAAGGGAGTTTTTTATTATTATCTTGTAAACAAAGAGACAGAGAGGCTCAGTGACAGCTTCTCCAGGGCACAGAGCTAATTAATCCTGCACTTGAATATAGGATTGTAAGAATTCAATGTTTCCTTCCAGCCATGATGCATTCCAGATTTACAGCAAACTTTTTGGTATGACTTCGGTGTTTGTTCATTTGTTCATTTTTGCCAGATCAAACTACACGTTAAAACAAAATTGCCCTCTATTCCCCTCTTCCTTTCTCCAAAATGATATAGTGCCTTCATAAGCTTCAGCCTCTACAATTTTTAAGACAGGAATAACGTCATGATTGCTTCTGACTTTTGAATTGGAATGTTTTGCAGAGAACAAAAAAAAAAGTTACCTCCATTGAATTTGATTTTGTTGTTGAACAGAGCCACTTTTATTTTTCCTTCATTCAGAGCAGACAAAAATCAATTTCTGTCTACCTAAAAAAAATGACATGCTCTTCCAGGAAAACAAAAATAAACCAAACAAGGAAGCATCTCAGGTTTCATGTTACTCTTGCCAACAGTAGAGACTACCAAAGGGGAACAAAGAACAAACTGAGGAAAAAAGAAGCAAGACAGGCAGGAACAGTGTGGAGCCCCTCTTAGGCTGCTTTGGTTGCCTTTTTTGCTTTCTTTTCTTTGTGAGGAAGAAGAAAGCTCTGCATGATTTATGAATTTCTTTCCCCCAGCTTCCTGGATATTTACTCTTAAAATAAGAGATTTAGCTAAAAACAAAACAAAACAACAACAACAAAATGTTGCTGAAGTCCCTAGAAAGAACTAGTTATTTTTCTGCCTCTAAACCCCAACTAACTGCATTTGGTGCAATTTTGCTTAAAAATGCTCCCAGGACCAGTTTCATGACCCTGCCAGGTGGCCTAAGTTCATCCCTTCCCCTGTATCCTTGAGATTACCTGAATCACAGACAAGTTCTGGGGCCATCACATTGCAGGGACAGATGGACAGCGAACACTGCAGGCAGCGCTCAGAGTTTCTAGGCAACCTCAAGCTCCTCCACAAATCAGAAGCCACCATCCCTGGGACTGAAGCAGAGCCCTGAGCTTGGGCTCCATCCTGGCCCCCGTCTTTCAGCTCCTACACAGGTGGTGCAAACCTGCTCTTCCGTTTTTTTTTTTATTCGTATTATGGGAGGGTTTTATTTTCCTGTCTACCTTGCCAGCTGCCGAAAACAAAACAAAACAGAACTTCTGATTTTCTTCACACCCTGTGACCCTGGAGAAATCCTTCTCTTACAGCCACCATCTGGGAGAAGCCATGTCTCTCATTTTACTTGTAAACATTTTGAAAAGGCCTCGGAAGGCAGCCATTTGGCATAGATAGCATCGTGACTGCTTTCCTGCAAACATTGAGACTTCACATTTTAATTGCAGCTTCTTGATTAGACATCAAAAGTCCGCATTTAAGCTGGCAATTCTAAAATGTTGGTCTGTCCATTTCAAGTGCTTATTTGAGATGGTTCAAATACTAAATTTGTTATTGCCCATTTTGAAAATTCATTGGCATGATGCATGCAGAATATACTTTGGTGGTTAGTACTACGTGTGAGAAACAGAAAGTTAGGTGGTCCATTTTCAAAATACAATGTTTAACCGTAATTTGGATGAAAGATTCAATTATCATTTTAACTGTAACCCTTCCCTTTGCCTGCCCCAATTTTAAAATTAGCCAATTGCGTAGATTATAACCCCAAGCTCCTCCTATCAGAGCAAGGGGCAGTGCCACCTTGGAGGTAAAAACAGGCAGGACTGCCCGCCAAGTGTGCTTGCTGGATTTTCTCTGGTAGCACACCCTTCTGCAGAAGTAGTTTATCTTACTGAGCTACCTTGCAGCACCTGAGTATTTCTAACCTATGGAATCTTAGTCTTAATACCACTTTCAGATAACTGTAGTGCTATTGACTAAATGCTTATGTCCCTCTAAAGTTGATACGATGAATTTCTGATGCCCAACACAATGTTATTTGGAGATGGAGCCCTTGGATGGTGCTATACTTGAATTGAATGTTTGTGTACTCCTCAAAATTCATGTTGAAACTTAAAACCAATGCAGTGATATTAAGAAGTGGTGCCTTCTGGAGATGAACAGTGCATTATGTACGGGCCAGAGTAAACTAGCTAGACCTTTCGACATTGTATCTTTTGACATGCAAAGACTCAGCAAGAAGGCACTATTTTGGAAGCAGAGGGCAGGCTTCACCAAACACTAAATCTAGCAGTACCTTGATTTTGGACTTCCCAGCTCTAGAACTGTGAGAAATAAATTTCTATTATTTATAAATTACCCATTCTGTGTTATTTTGTTATAGGAAAACAAACAGACTGAGACAGAAGGTATTTAAGGTTAGATGCATTCATAAGGATAGGACCCTCATAATGGGAGTAGTACTCATCATGAATAGATGAATTAGAATAGAAATCTCTTGCTGTTTCCACCAAAGATACAGCAAGAAGGCAGCTATCTGTGAACCTGGAAGTCAACTGTCACCACTCACCAAGTCTACTGGAAACTTGATCTTGGACTTAGTCTCCAGAACTGTAAGAAATATATGTTTGTTGTTTAAGTCACATGGTGTATGGTATTTTGTTTTAGCAGCCAGAAATTTTTAAGTGATATAGATAATCTTAAACCCATACTAGCCAACGGAAAAAGAAGAAATGAAAGAGAATGTGGAGGGGGATGTTTTGAAATATCCTCCACCTGTGGCCTGCATATCATTCCCAGGGGAGCAGTCGAGGTTGGGATGTTCTTGTGAAATATATGACCTCCTCCTGAAGTTCTTCAACTCTTCCTTCAATCTCAATAAACTAGAATGCTAAAGATCTCAGATCTGAAACTTGGCAAGGAGAAGGCCAGTACTCAACTGAAACACCCCACATGAGGGAAAAACATGAGTTGGAGCTACTACATTCAGGAAGCATTTGTGAACCAATTGTTATATGTTAGGCACTTTGGAGGTCCTGGGTGAGTCACCAAAGGTTTCTTGAACTCAGTGTGTCCCAAATAGAGCTTATCATCTTTCCACTGTCCACCATGAAAGGCACGCCCTGAGCCCTGAGGTTCTCCCATGCTCCTTGCTTTCCATCACACACACGTCCTGTCATTTGCAGGAACACCCAGCCCTCCTCAGCCCTTGCTCTCTTGCTTCAAGAAAACTGTGAGGGTCAGGCTCAGTGCAGCACAACTATAGTCCTGACTACTCAGGAGGCTGAGACAGGAGGATCAAAAGTCCAGGCCAGCCTAGGCAACCCAGAAGGACCCTGTCTCAAAATAAATAAGAGCTGGGGATGTAGCTCAGTGGTAGAACACCCCTGGGTTCAGTCCTCAGTACCAAAAACAAAAAACAACAACAACAAAATATGAGGTGCTAGAAAGAGCAGACTTTGAAATCAGGTGCTCTAGACTCCAATGAAACTCTTCCTCTCTCTAACAGTGGGATCTTGAAAGAGTAACTTAACCATACAAAGTTTTGTTTTTTCCTTCACTAAAATGAAACTATGTACTTCATAGGATTGCTATGAAGATTCATAAGATAATCTAGTAAAGAATATAGCCCACAGCCCAGTAAATATTCAATAAATATTTGTTTCATCATTCTGATTCTTTTCCATTGTGTAGTCAAAATATCTGAGAAAATAAAAGAAAGTTTATTTTGGCTTATGGTTTTAGAGATTTCAGTTCATGGTCACTTGGCCACATTGCTTTGGGCCTGTGGCAGCAGGTTCATCAAGGCAGAAGCACATGGAAGAGAAGGATACTCACTCTCACTCCCTGGTGGCTGGGAAACAAAGAGAAAAAGGAAGGGACTGGGGTCTCAAAATCCCTTCCAGGCCACACCCCAATAACCTAACTTCCTCCAAAGAGGCCCCACCTCTTAAAGGTCCCACCACCTCCCAATAGTACCACTGGTGAGTAGTCAAACCTTTAACACATGGGCCCTTGGGTGGGAGCACAGTTCAGATCCAAACTATAGCATGCATTTTCTGGTTTAGTACACTGGCCTCTGTCAGTGTGTACCTTTCTAAGGCAACTATGCTATTAACTACTTTCAGAAGCCCAGCTCTTACTTCCCCTGCTTTTCCACTACCTTCCTGTCACCTAATATATGTACAAGAGTTTGTCTCTATCTCACCACTGGTAGCCAATGCATTAGATGGATTCTTTTCCTTCAAATTATAGAAATCTAATTTTCTCAAACATTATCTGGGAAAGTACTGGCTCCCACAACTGAGAAGTTACACCCTGGTTTGTGCAGAACTCCCATAATGTCACAGGCTTTCTCAAGTTCCATTTCTCATTTCTGCTTTCTTTTGTGGGTTGGCTTCCTTCTCGCCTGCTTTAGACACTCAGGGCCAGGAAATATGGCTTTTAGCAGCCCCAGATTCTCATCTTCCCAGGACAGCCATGTAAAGCAGTTTAAATACCTGGTCCATTGTAGGAAGTATTAAGCTATGACCCTGACCCTCTGGGCTGCTTTGCTTTGGCAAATTCAGTGCTTTCTCCTGCTCGACTGGAAGTGAGGCATTCTCATCTTTCCAGATGGGTAAAAGCAGAATGCAGGAAGCTAAGTCTTATCTGTGTCATTCAGCTTTTCACCACCATAACCAAAACACTTGACAAGAACAACTTCGGGGATGAAGGTTTATTTTGGGCTCATAGTTTCAGAGGTTCAGTTAATAGATGACTGACTCCCTAGCTCCAAGACTGAGCCTGAGATGACACAGAACATCACGTCAGCAGGGCATGGTGGAGGAAAGCTGCTCGGCTCATGTCAGCCAAAAAGCAGAGTTTGAGTTCAAGGAGCCAGGAACAATACAATTCCTGAAGACACACGCACAGTGACCTACTTCCTCCAGCCTCACCCTACCTGCCTAAGCTATCACCCACTGATTCATTCAAATCATTAATCCATCAAGTCGATTAATCCATGGATTAGGTTACAACTCTCATAATCTAATCCTTTTACCTCTGAACATTTCTGCATTGTCTCACACATGATTTTTTTTTTTTTTTTTTTGGTGACAACTCATATCCAGTCCATAATAACATCCATCAAGGATTTCATCTCACTGATAAAGGGCTCCCTGGCTTTCACCTTGCATTCAGTTGACTCTCTCCCTCCTTGCATCTGTCTCTCTTTCTCTTATTTTACACACACACACACACACACACACACACACACACTGTTGGGCAAGATACAGGCAGAAGCTGTGATGGGAATATTTACCAGGGACATGTCTTTTGAGAGAACCAGAGAGTTATTTGGCCTTTATCAGGTGCCTTTTATCTAGGATCACAGGAATATTTTTGAAATATTTAATTAGATCTCAAACCACGTCTGAGGGAGGTATTGTTACTCACCTTTCTCAAATGAGAACACTGAAATGAAAAGTTAAACGCAACTTTACCAAAGCTACTCAGAAGTGGAAATTTTAGCAGCCATGATAGTCACAGATCCCAAGCACAGTCACCTTCTCAGCCAGCACTGCACTCAGTCCTTAATAGCCAAAGGGCCAGACCCACATGGTTTCAGCTGATAAGGTTCCATTGATGTTACAGAATGCTGAATTCCTATGGAGGAAGAGAATTTTTAAATATAAAATATATTTTTAGCTTAATCTCAAGGTCAGAATGGAGGTGGTTTAATCCATTTCTTATTCTAGTCCTGAGCTACAACATTCTCTTTGAATATATCCAGTAAAAAGGAACTGTCTCCAGAAAGACCAACACCAGACAACTACAGTCCTTAGAACATCTTATCTCACGTTGCGTTAGTCTCCCCATAACTCTATTTATCACTTCTACTTTTTCCCACTCTCTGTCCCTCCTTCCTTCCTGTTTCTTTTTGGAGATTTTGAAAATTAAATTGCTAAATGTACTATTTTAACTACTATGCTTAGAAATTTTTTTATGGATCAGATGACATTCTCCTTTGCACCCAAGGTTCTGATTAGTAAGTATTCTCCTTGTTGATCTGAATTAATTCCACTGCAGCAACACTCACACATCTTCTAACTTCTGAGAAATAAAATGCTATCAAAACAAGTGAAAAATCTAAAGGCAGCTCTGTTTTTATGACATGGCTTCAACATGAGGTCCAGATATCTAAAGCCCTCCCTTGTCATTTGAGCTTTCCCAAGCCCCTTGTGAGATTTGCATTGAAAATGCCCAGTTCACTTCCTCTCTCAGACTGGTAGCTCCAACATGGAATTTTCAGGTCTCTTTTGTTTTCTCTTTTCATCTTCCCTGGGAATCTATTCAACTCATAGAGGGGACTCAGTACTTCAGTTGTGTGTTAACAGCATTGTCAGTGACCTGATCCAATCAATTGTTACCAAAAGAGTAACCCCTAAAGTGGGTTAAGCCTACCAATTTTAGATATAGCCCCCAAATAACACCTAAGATGTGGGAGAAAACTAAGGCACAGGAAGGTTTAATGACCAGCTGAAATTTCTGTCCTGGATTAGTGGAAGGGTTTCTAATTTAAGTTGAGTTTGTTTCTACCTCAGCATACTTCCTCAGAGCTATTATTATTGTGTAGTTCAAAAATGTTTACTTGTTTCTCATGGCTAATTTCAACATGTTGTCCCTGGTTACTTATGTAGGAAGGTTATTTCACCATCAGCCTCAGCCCTAAAATCTGTTTCCGTAAGTGCTACTTTATTGAAAAAAAAAATATATATATATATATATATACACACACACACACAAGTACTTTAGATTTTCCCTAGATAAATTTTGTATGTGAAGTACATTTTTTTTTTTTTTGGTACCAGGGATTGCATCCAGGGGTGCTTAACCACTGAGTCACATCCCCAGCCCTTTTAATTTTTTATTTAGGGACAAAGTCTTGCTGAGTTGCTAAGTGTCTTGCTGAGTTGCTAAATCCTTGCTAATCTGCTGAGGCTGGCTTTGAACTCAAGATCCTCCTGCCTCAGCCCCCTTGTTGCTAGGATTACAGGTGTGCGCCACCATTCCCAGCAAAGTACATTCTTTAAAAAAGGGAAAAGTGGGGCTGGGGATGTGGCTCAGTGGTGGAGCACTTGCCTAGCATGTGTGAGGCACTGGGTTCAATTCCCAGCACCACATAAAAAAATAAATAAAGATATGGTGTCCATCTACAACTAAAAATGTTTTTTCCAAAAAGAGGGAAAAGTATCATTTTAAGTCAAGCAAATAAATACCCCTGTGGAAATCTATGAACCTGATATTTCAAGTGCAACCCACACTCAGTAAGAGTTAGATTGAGTTCTAGCTGCTACGAAAGAGGAAAAAAGGAGAATGCAGTTGAGAGTGGGTGGCAGGACACAGCCTCCAAGAAGGAGCACTGGGTAGTACAAAGGATCTCCCTGGAATGTGAGAGCTGTCCATGAAACCCACTCCTGTGTCCATGGAAAACATTCTGTGGATGCCCGGTTGATAGAGAAGATACATTCCCAACACCGCCACCACGGATTTGTAAAGGGCATTTAGGAAATACCACATCATGTTGAAATTAATGGTTATATTCAAATCAGAGAGACTGTTCTTAAAGGATTGCAGTTCAGCAGATTATTCAGTTGTGGTCCTATGAGATAATAATCCTAATATTCCTAAGGCTCAGAGAGGGGAAGAAAAGGATGGCTGATGGGGAGCATCATTACATTGGGGATGACTTTGGGGCCATGCTGACTGTCACAAATCTCGTTGAACCATGCCTATATGTGTTTCTCATGCTCGTGGGCACTTCTGTGACTTGTCAGAGGGGTTGGTCATTGAAGAAGCTGGAGATGGCTGAGGTAGCAAAGGGTGGAAGAACAAGTTGGGCACTGCTCCAATGACCTGGCCTGACCCAGGTTGGCAAATCAAGGGCTGCACCGCACTTATCCACACATGTTCAAAGCTCTGTTTCCCCGTTTTCACCTCCAATCTGAGTTTTGTTCTTGTCATTTAAAGGTGACAGGACAAGTGTGAGATTAATCCCCACAGGACAAGTGGGGATTAATGCACTGTTTGGATTAATGCCACTGCCCTTCGTTTCCACCATCCCCCACAAGGCCCAGACACACAGGCTGGAAAGAGGTGACGTGCTGCAGAGCAGAGCAGGCCATCTCGCCTTCACTTGCTTTGTGACCACTAGACACAGGTGTCGTTTTTTTCCTTCCTCCACTTTCTTGGTGATGATTTTCAACCAGCCAGCAAGACTCAAGTGAGGCCCACTTATGCTGAGGTAGCATCCTGGCTATTGCAAGAGATACAAAAATGGTACACACAAGTTTATCATCTATATGTGGGACCTGGACATGTGAGAAGCCATGCTACAAAGGCAACTCTGGAGAATAAAATACCCGTGTCTCACTAGGAAAAAGACTGGCTAATGATGGCCACCTGAACCATCTAGAGTGTTCTAGAAAACAGAATCAAGGTCAATGCAAGTTCAGCTCAAAATAAGAGGATATTTTTAAACCTACTGTATAAAGCTGACTCTGAAGTTGTGTCACCAGCAGACTGGACAACCACCTGCCTCCTATTGTGGAGGGAGGACAAGGACCAACGTGTCAAAAATTTCAAATCATAGGTGGAATGAAATGAGCAAAAACTCATCTGATTCTGATAGTTTATACAAAGATAAGTAATTAAAATATGTAAATAAGTGAACTGTTCATTGTGACCTGAGGTTCCCAAAAGAGCATTGCAAAAGTAGGTAGTACTCAACTCATATAATACCTATTACCATATATATGTGTGTGTGTGTGTATATATATATATATATATATATATGGTTAAAAAAACAGAATTTAAGTTGCTGGCCTCACTTCATATACATGCCAAAATGCTGACTGGTAGAGTAATATTCAACATGCAAACAAATGTGGGAATAAAGAAAATACAAATATATTTGTATACCATTTGCTAAATGCTGTGACTTTTCTTAAGTATACAACTGAGGTTATAGGGCAGGGCTCCATTTGTCTCAATGTTTATCTATGGTCTTTCTGATGAGGTTGTTCAACTGAAGCTATGGGAGAGGAGAAAGAAAAGGAAAGGGAAGAAAAAGTAGAGAAGAAAGAGAAGGGAGAAGAAAGAGAAGGTTAATATTATGGAGGATGTTTCAGTTAGCTTTTTCATTGCTGTGACCAAAAGACCTGAAAAGAACAATTTTAGAGGAGGAAAAGTTTATTTGGGGGCTCACAGTTTCAGAGGTCTCAGTCCATAGACAACTGACTCCATTCTTCAGGGCTCAAGGTGAGGCAGAACATCATGGTGGAAGAGTGCCATAGAGGGAAGCAGTTCACGTGATAATCAGAGAGCACAGACTCCACTTATCAGATTAAAAATATGTACCCCAAAGGCATGCCCCCAATGACCCAACTCCTGCAGCCACACCCTACCTGCCTTTACTTACCACTCACTTAGTCTGTCAGGAGATTAATGCACTGTTTGGGTTAAGACTCTCATAATCCAATCATTTTACCTCTGAATGTTCTTGCATTGCCTCACACATGAGCTTTTGAGGGACACCTAAAATCTAAACCATAACAGAGGACCAACTAGGTGGCAAGTATTTTATTTACATTTTACTTTATATAGATTGGTATCCATGATGATATAGCTTTTATTATTCTATTTCCCTTTGAATGAATTCAGATGAATTCAAATAAGTGAAATAATTCAATTAATAAAAATCATAACTGTATTTCCAACTCAATACCATCTGATCACAAATCCCTGCTCTTTTCACCACCTATCTCCTTAGTAACAAGGATAGAGGTACCTGACTCACTGATGTCCTCTCACTGTAATGATCACGAAGGATACAGAAATATTTTTTAGGATATTTAATGCAAAGAAGAAAATTAAGGTGCATATCCCTAAATATGCTTTGGGCTCTTAACTACCTTCAAGCATTTTCTTTGCCTGTGCCAGGTAGGAATGTGGGTCAGCCAGCCAAATGCTTCACTTCTAATGGGACAAAAAAATACTTCACTTCCCATCCAAATCACGCAGCAATAGGCATTTTATAGTCTTCGTGATTACCAGACAAGAGGACTTTCATTTACACAAGACCAGGAGTGTGGGCAAAATTGGGGACTGGAGGGCAATCATCCAGAAGGAAGAATCAATGCAGTCTGTAAAGAAATAAGGCACACTGGGAACAGCAAAGCTTCTGTTTTTGTAGCAGCAAGGAACCTTCGACTGAGAATAAAATTATTATTTAATGGGACTGAAGAATGAGGACCTCACAGCGACAGCCTCCTGCCCAGCTCTTGAAGCCCAGTTTGATGTTTTCTTCTTGGTCTCTAGCAAATGTGCCCCTTCAGACTGATTTAACTTGGACAGCCTGTGGACCAGAGCAGAGACACAACTCAGCATGTTTGCTGCAAGAGCTCTGCTGAGGGCCAGCTCAGATTCTGGAACACTGCCTTCACACCTACTGTGTGGAGACAGAAAGATGTCTTCCCTTCTGGCCAAATAGAAAAGGATTGGGGGGCCACTTTCAGCTTCCTGCTATGCTCAGGAATCTGCCACAGCCGAGGGGAAGCAGGAAAGGGGAGTGGCAGGGCGCTGGTGAATAGACTGAGATGATGAAAGACAAAACGCTAAAGCATTGCTCATCAAGCTCTTCGGATAAACGGAACCAATATGTCACCAAACCCTGTCCTCACATCCGCCCTCTCAGCTTCCTTCACTGTGCCGTGATGGTGCAGTGCTTTCTAACTGACCACGGCATGTCTGGGATGGCGCCTGCATCCTCAGCGTCCTTAACCAAGGTAGCTGCATCCTTGCCCTCCTTCACAGGTCCTGGGTCCCCAGCCCCTCATCTCTGCCGGCTTTTGCCTGTATCTTCCCAGTGCCCCCTGCAGCTACTGGTGACAACTCCCACCCCCACCCCCATGAGGTTCTTGTTTTCCCAGAGTATAGAGGCAAAAACCAGTTCACCAGGCTCCTGCACTTAAACAAAACCATGCTAAAGCTGGAAGAATGTGTCATGGACCGATAAAATGCTAAATGAGAACTCATTTTCATTCTGCAGAACAGAATTGTTTAATATTTCATTCTTATCACCTGCTCATTTTCGGGCAACCCACACATGCATGGCAGGAGGAGCTCCCGGGGGAATTGCTTAAAAGGTTAGAGCCTCCAACAAGCCTGGGTCCTGCGGCTCTGCTTCCCTGGAAGCTACGCGCCGGAAGGCTCCCTTCGTTAATGTCTCAATGCTGCCCTCTGCTGGCGGACTGCGCCACTGGCAACGCCTTGAAATAGCAGTTCTTCCTTAAAAGGAACCAAAGCAGAACTGAAGTCTTACATTTTCTATATATAAAGTGACACGACAGTAATTCACCTCCTTTGAGGGCATGCTGACCTCCATAGAAGTACATTCAGGAACTCTTAGCAAGTCCGCTTTTACCAGTTCTTAGGTTGTCAGTGCACCAAAAGTGTGGAGAAATCACTGTCACAGTTTCCTCTTTGAAATACATATGCATGTGAAACATGTGTGAGAGGGGGAGATATTTCCAACTACCAAAGAGCTAACCCGCACCTCTAGAGAGGCCAAATTTGGTGCAAATATAATATTTCCCAGATCCAGGGTTCAAGAGTGATAATCTATGATCTCATCCCAGTTGTGACTCTCAGCTCTATGGAACCTCCCATAAGAAGAAGCTCAACCCCTCCTAATCCCTCTTTCATACCCTACCCTCGCAGGGATCCTCCTGCCTTTTATGACCCTGTCCATGGCACCAGAGTATTTTCACTTTCCAAAGTTCAATTTTAGTTGCTTACCACTAACCACAGTCAGAAAATATTACATGGAAAGCTCTGTAAATATACAATTCATAAGTTTTCTATTGCATGCTATTCTGAGAAGTATGATTAAAATCTTGTGCCATTCTGCTTCCTCTGAGTTCAGATGCCAATCATCCCTTTGTCCTGTGTACTCACACAGTATATGCTACCTGCCCAGTAATCACTTAGTAGTCATCTTGGCTGTCAGACTGACTGTTACAGTATTGCAGTGTTTGTGTTCTCCCAATTTTCTTTAATAATGGCCCCTAAATGCAGGATATGCCAAATAATGGCCCCTAAATGGCAATTTGGATATGCCAAACAGAAGCCATAAGGTGCTTCTTTTAAATGAAAGGTGCAAGTTCTTGACTTAAAAAGAAAAAAATTATACGGTGAATTTGCTAAAGTCTGCAATACAATAATATATTTGTAGAGAAAAATGACTACATTCACATAACTTTTGTTACAGCATATTGTTAAAATTGTTCTATTTTGCAATTAGTTGTTAATTTCTTATTGTGTTTAATTTATAAATTAAACTTTATCATGGGCCCGTATGTATAAAAAAATAGTAAATATAGAATTCAGTACTTTGCATAGTTTCAGACATCTGCTGAGGGTCTTGGAATGCATCCCCCACAGATAAAGGGAGACTGAATTCTCCCAGGGGAGCTTAATTCTGGGAGGAATTTTGACTCCTCTCCTTCTCCTACCTCCCATCTGATCATTCTTGTTTCTTGGTCTCCTTGCCTCTAACCTTCCCCCCTTCTAGACTCATCCTCCACTCTGAGCTGAAGAGATCTACATTATATGGCTCAATTAATGTTACGTTCTTAAAATAGTGCCTGGCACATGGCAAGCACTTGAAAAATTTTAGCTGTAAATTTAGTTAAATCTGATCAGCCATTCCCTACTCAGAGGACACTTTAAGGGGTTCCCCATTCATTGAATAAAATTAGCAGGTGCCTGCCTAACTCAACCTCATCGTTAGTCTCAAACTGTACTAACCAGTAATGTAATTTTCCGGAGTCCTTCTTGTATCATCTCTGTTGCAGATAACACTGGACCCTTTGTCTAATAGGCCATCTCCTAGCCTCCTTGCTCATTTGTCTTTTAGGACTCCGACTTTCCAGAGGCATTCTTTCTTCTAGAAAGTTTTTCCTGACTGGCATATTCAACCAATTGTGTTGATTTAGGCAAGCTTTCTGCATTTCCCAAATTCTCTATCCTTTATTATAACTTTCTCAAAATTGCATAATTGTCTGCTTATGTGACAATACTCTCTGAGTCTGAGCCTCTTGAATTCCAAGACTATCTGGTTAATTTTAAAATCCCCTACAACTGATGAATGGATAAAGACGATGTGATTGATGTATGTGTGTGTGTGTGTGTGTGTGTGTGTGTGTGTGTAGGTATATATGTGTGTGAATATATATAGTGTGTATGTACATATATATATACATATACACACACAATGGAATATTACTCAGCCATAAAGAAGAATGAAATTATGGCATGGTAAATGGATGGAACTGGAGTTGATCATGCTATATGAAATAAGCCAATCCCCCCAAAAAACCCAAAGACCAAACGTTCTGTCTGATACGTGGATGCTAACACATAATAAAGGTGGGGAGGGAAGAATACAAGTTCATTGGATTAGATAAAGGGGAATGAAGGGAAGGGAGGGGAATAGGAATAGGAAAGACAGTAGAATGAATTGGACATAACTTTCCTATATTCATAATGACTACACGACCAGTGAAACTCTACATCATGTACAACCACAAGAATGAGATCCTAATTAGAATAAGTTATAATCCGTGTATGTAAAATATCCCAAAATACACTCTACTGTCATGTATATCTAAAAAGAACACATAATTTTTTTTTAAGTTCTCTATAACTAGCTGAGTTCCTGAGTCATGTACTTGGGACTCAACACATCTTCATGGTATAAATGAGTTGATGAAGACAGGAAAGCATGTATGAATGAGAGGTCTCCCATGCACCCATTTGTCCTGTCTCCTGAGACCTGCCATCTGGAGAATCCTGTGGCTTTCTCTGCTCCTTTGGGAACTAGGAAGAGCAAAGCAATTACCACTTGGAAGGCTCTGGCCTGTCAAGTTCACCTAGAGCATCAACTTTATTAGATGCTGATGGTAACATCAAGCCTAGCTCCTCGGAAGAGGGAGATTATTGTTGGAGGAGGTGAGGAAAGAGAAATTCTAGAAACTTGGGAACATGGAGGAGAAGCATTCTTGCAGAAAAGCTGAACTTAAGACTCAAAGGGCCATGTTACAAGAATAGGCACAAAAGGAAAGGTTAGTACCAAAGTTTAAGAGATGGGTTAGAAAAATCAACTTTTATGCACTAAGTATTTCTTATATTCTGTCCTTTCTGTTGCTACAACATAATATCACACACTGGATAATTTATAAAGAACAGATTTAATTTGTACAGTTCTGGATGCTGGGAAGTCCAGGATCAAGGTACTTGGGTACATTTGATGAGGACCTTCTTTGCTGCATTGTAACATGGTGAAGGGCATCACCTGGTGACAGAGTTCAAGAATGCGTGAGCCTTGGTCTCTCTTCCTCTTATGAAGTCATGTATCTCATCATGGGGTCCTCACCCCCATGACCTTGTCTAACCCTAATCACCTTCCAAGGATTCCATCTTCTAACACCATCAATATGAATTTGGGGATTAAGTTTCTAACACATGAACTTTGGGGGACACACTCAAACCATGGCTTGTTCATTCCAAATCAAAGAAGAAAGGCATTACTATCTCCACTTTCTAGGTGGGAAAATGGAGGCTCAGAAAGATTTGACTCCATATCTGAAGTCACATTGCAGCTAAGTGATAGCCCCAAGACACAAACTTAGGCTCTGTGACTTCTAAGCCCATGTTTTCTCATTGCATTCAGGTTTCTTCTCCTATGAGAAGAAAAGCAAAAAGTACCTAGAGCAGGCTAGAGTTACTAGCCCCCTACATCTAGGTAAAGAAGTCCATACTTTCTTAAATTTTATCCTCATCTCCATCTTAATTAGGTATGATGGTGGATTTCACTGTCTCTGAAATGTGACTCATTGAATTTAGGGCTATCACTTAGCAATTGTGTGAATTCAAATATGGAATCAAATCCTTCTGAGTCTCCATTTTCTCATTTAGAAAGTAGATAGTAATGCCTTTCTTCTCTGATTTGGAACAAATAAGTTATGGTTTGAGTATATCCCCCAAGTTCATGTGTTAGAAACTTAATTTCCAAATTCAAGATCCAATGAATCTCATATGCCTGCAATATGACCTTTGAGTGATATATACCTGGCAACAGTCAGAAGTAACTGTGTAGGAGCAACGGTTCTCAAATATTAGTGCATACCACAAACACTTATTGAAACACAGACTGCTAGGTTCCATAATCACCAGAGTTTCTCATTCAGTAGGTTTGGAGAAATCTGGAATTTGGATTGTCACCATTTCCCACATGATGCTGAGGCTCTGGGTCCAGGATTTAGGACCCTCAGGTCAACTCCTCACTCTTCCCTGTGTATTCCAAATCCCATCATGAGGTCCTATTGTGTCTACCACTTAAGCATATCTGAGAAGTACCCATGAATGTCCCCATAGCTTGTACCTTCGTCATCAGGATTCTCCACTGCAATGGCTCCTAAAGCTAGTCTCCAAAATTCCAATCTTGCCACTTTCCAATGTTTCCAATATATTTTGCAGCATAACCATCTGGCAGAGATAAACAGATTTCTATGCTGCTCCTTGATCTAAAGCCATTCAGGTTGTCATTTCATTCACAGGACAATGTTCTGGCTCCTTAGTGTGGTCTCAAAGGCTCCACATGACCTGACCTCCACCCAACTGTCCACCTGACTGTTACCGTTCCCACCTCCCTATCTATTACTAGTCATAAGGGGCTACAGTTGTCCCTGGATATACTCAGGGAATTGGTGCCAGGACCCCTACAGATGCCCAAATCCATAATGCTCAAGTCCCTTATATAAAAGGGTAAGGGTATAATATTCACAGATAACATATGTACATCCTTTCACAGATTTTCAGTCATCTCTAGATTACTTATAATGTCTAATACAATGTAAATTCTAGGTTAATAGCTGTTATAATGTATCGTTTAGGGAATATGACAAGAAAAAGTCTGTACATGTTCCATACAGATGCGATTTTTTTCAAATATTTTTGATCCTCTGTTGGATCCAAGGACATGGAACCTGTGATATGCAAGGACACTGTACTTGCAACTTCAAGACACGTGTTATTTTTTTTTTTGATAGTGAAATACATTTGACTTTATTTTAATTTATGAAACTTTAAATATTAAGTCTTTATTTGCAAATCTAGTGTGTTATGGGATATTGCAGTTGATAAAAGAAGATTTTAAGCCATGCTATATATTTCTTTTAGCAAATTTTACTTTTACAGTTATACTATATATAATAAGACATGTTATTTTATACCATCAAGCCTTTGTCCATATCATAGCTTATTCTTTTTAAATAACTTTTTTTTAGTTACAGACACAATACCTTTATTTGATTTATTTATTTTTATGTGGTGCTGAGGATCGAACCCAGTACCTCACATGTGTGAGGCAAGCAATCTACCACTGAGCCACAACCTCAGCCCTCATAGCTTATTCTTGGACTTCCATGTCTCTTTGTCCACTGGCCAATTTATATTCATTCCTCAAGACCCCACTCAGGACTATGGTGTGGCTCAGCAGATCTTTTGCCTAGCAAGTATGAAGCCCTGGGTTTGATCGCCAGAAAAAAAAAAAAAAATTTCCTCTTAGTAGCTATGTATTATGAGGAGATGGCCATTAGCCTGGCTCCTCTGCCCTCCTGGGTAGAGCTGATGATTCCCTCTTTGTTCATATTCATGTCTTTTTACATCTGTCCTTTATGGAGACGTGCTTAACTCCATTGAAAACATTTTCTTTCCTGTCTGCCTTCCTGTAGGCTAAGGGATCCTGGAGGGAAATATGTCATGATGATCCCAAGACCAGGCAGAGCATCTGGCTCTTGGGTGACATTTCCCTGACATTTGTAGATGCTTTAACCTATGGACTGACAGGACTCTCCCTCAGGACGATGAAAGAATGCTGGCTCTTGCAGGACTCAGATCTTGGCAGATACCATTGCTCCCATTCAAAATCTCACTGCTTTTCATCATAAAAAGACCAGTGCCACCCAGACCTTTAGATAAGAGAAGGCCAGTCCCAGGTGAGGCCCACCTAACAAAAGGCTGCTTCTCATGCCTGATCAGGCAGCAGCAGCAGGATGATGTCCCAGGCCTGTGAGGTGAAACCGAACACCCTGTGTCATCTTGCACTATTGACACACTGCGTGCCTTCTAAGCTGGCCCTCTGGTATCATTTACTTATGGAGTCAGGTATCACATCCCAGCAGGGATACAGGAGCCCTAGTCACTCAGCAGCTTACCCAGGACACATCCACCTGGGGGCATCTGAGGTCCCTGCTGGCTGAACAACCTCAAACTTGAGGGCAGCACTGAGTCAGTAAATCACTGAAACCTTGCTTCCCAGTAATCTCAGGGGACAGATTGTCCCCATGACAGAAACCAGCAATAGGCCTGAACTCTGCTGCACAGAAGGGAAAATGCTCCAAGATGCTATCCATGATAAAAGGGAGGGCCCAAGACAGGTGTTCTCATTTCTCTTTTGTGAAAGTTGGAACAACTGCTCCTTGGGATCAGATGTCTGACCTCCCAGAAAGCCTTCTGGGCTCACCAGTCCCAGCTCCCTCTCATGTCCTGCACAGCCTCATCCTGAATTATTCTCAGGTGCTTTCTGGAAAAGCCCTTCAGAGCCAGGCGAGGTGGCTCACGCTTGTAATCCCAGCACTTTGGGAGGCTGAGACAGGAGAATCGTGAGTTCAAAGCCAGCCTCAGCAACAGCGAGGCGCTAAGCAACTCAGTGAGACCCTGTCTCTACATAAAACACAAAATAGCGCTGGGGATGTGGCTCAGTGGTCGAGTGCCCCTGAGTTCAATCCTTGGTACCAAAAAAAAAAAGCCCTTCAGACCACACCTGCCCTGAGTAGCTCTTCCTCCTAGCTTCCCAGCTCAAGCTCAGTGACCTGTCCCAGCCCCTAACATCAGTTTATACCACCCTCAGCAGTACTCGCCCCCCTCCTGAGCTCCCCAGCTCCCTCCCAAAGGAAATAGGCAAGAAGATGGGACCAATCCAGGGTTGGGTTTTCATACCCTGTTTTCACCTGTTGAAAAACAGAGCACAATAAACCTCCCCACAAGTTAAAGTCAAAGACTCGTAGCATCAACAAATTAGGGGAACAAATGTGGCCTGGTCCGGCCCCATTGTTTCTCCAGGCAGGCGCTATTGGCCTTGGTAAGAGGTACAATTCTTTTTCATGTGAGTATTCGAATACTATTGATCATTTGGCATCCATGATCTCCACCCATGAAATGCCAGAGGTGCCCCCCTACCCAGTCATTGTGGCAATCAAATTACCCCTTTGCATCCCCAGATGGCTTTAGGGGAAGAGCCCCTTGTTATGAGCCACCTCCAGGAAATCCCCTAGCGGCAAAGTTCAGGCCATTCTCAAAATCTCCGGTTCCTATTCACTCACATCTCTCCTGGCTGAGAAAACTGAAAATGAAAAGCAGGTTCCTAGGGCCCCTGCTTTCTATCTTTGTTCTCACCATTCATGCCTTTGATGAGGCTCTATATTTAGAAAGGAAAAAGTTGTCTGGACTTTAAAGAGGTAGCGCTCCTTTAATTCTTGTGATTTGAGTAACAATAGTTAAAGAAAGGATCAGCTCACATCCCAGAAAAGGAAGTTGTTTCCTGTAGGTAAATGCCCTTGGCTAAGTCATGTTTCTTCTCTGCCAGTAACAAAAGTTGGATGGTCACATTTCCTATATAATATAGAGGAGCAACTTTCCCTGGTTAGCTTTTTCTCCCACCTCCCTGCCCAAGCGCCTTCCTTTCTCACCTAGTATTTCTTTCAGCCAGTCACACTCCCATACACACACACACACAGAAACACTCAAACACAATGTCTTGGAGTGTGCAATATTGCCCCTGTCCCCAAGCAAGTCATGCAATTTGAAAACTGATTCTACAAATTTCTCTTACCGCATTTTACCTCCATAACCTGCCCTAATCTTGCACTATTGCAGGGACCCCAGCTGGAGTCACCTCACTGCTACCAGGGGAGACTTCCTGAAATGCAGACTTGCTCAGGTCAAACATCCTCGATGTCAAGAATCTTTGTATACACATTGTTGTCATAGTAATCTCCTGAACCTGGGGCTACAGATGGGGAAAGTCACACTAGAGGACAGAGTGGGACGTCCAGGTGAGGATGTCACTGTAGGCTCAGGCACAGAACCTTTGTATAGAACTATACAATAGAGCACACTCAGGAATAATCCTTTTGTAGAAAGAACCCAGGACATTTGTATCTAAAATAAGGACCTGAACCAAATACTCCTCTAAAATTCCTTCTAATCTTAGGGTTAGTGAAAGTATTATGATGTGATGCATATAAAATTTCATGAACATCTTAGGCCTCTACTCTGGCATCTTTTTTTTTTTTTTTCAGGGAAAGGAGGAGGCTGAGGGAAAACCCTGTGGAGCCTCATAGTAACAATCTTTTTTTTTTTTGTACCAAGGATTAAACCCCGGACACTTAACCACTGAGCCACATCCCCAGCCCTTTTTTATATTTTACTTAGAGACAAGTAGACAGGTTCTCACTGAGTTGCTTAGGGCCTCACTAAGTTGCTGAGGCTGGCTTTGAACTTATGATCCTCCTGCCTCAGCCTCCTGAGCCACTGGGATTACAGGTACGTGCCATGGCACCTGGCTAACAATCTTTGTCTCTCTGAGAGGATTCCAGTGTTCCTTCCATCTGCAGTGAGGGGCGAGGGGGACCCTGCAGCCTGTAAATTCAAAACACTTGACTGGGTGCCTCCTAATGCTTTTCAGAAAATATTCTCCATCTCTGCCTTGTCACCAAGTCAAGCAGTTATTTGAATATGTATAACCGCCTTTTAACTAAATTATATGTACAAATAAAACAAAACAGAGTAAAATAAATGCTATACTAATTATATTTTAGAAACATATTTCCTCACCCAAGATGCCAAGTTATAACTCATTCTGTTGGCTTCTAATCTATTTAGCTTAAAAGCTCTTGTGATTGATGACAGACATGTAAACTCATTCATTATATATTCATTCATTCATTCTGTTACTCTTTACTATCCATAGAATACCTAGCATGATTGGGCCAATATGACATGCCTGAAAGCTCCTTACTGCTTATGCTATGTCCCTGAAAATACTGACATACAGCTCGACTTTATAATGTGTGTGTTTAAAGAAAAAAAAAAAAAATTGATCTGTCCATATTCTCCCCAGCAAAAAAAGGTGAACTTTTAAGACTCAGAATTAATAAACATACTAGCATTGTCTTAGAGAGGTGAGGTGTTTTTAAAATATGTCTGCAAATAATTTGACACTCAAGTCACTAAAAATTAGAAGTATAAATCCTCTCCCCTTGAGCCTGTCCCAACTGTGATGACTGACTGAATAACAGAGTTTGGCAGAAATGGTCTTATGAGACTTCTGAGACTGGGTTCAAAAGGTAATGAGGATTCCACTTGGTCCCCTGGAACACTAGCCTCCATGTAGAAAGTTCTACATCCCTGGGGCGACCACATGGTAAGGAGGCCCCAATTAGACCACATGAGAGGCCCTGAGACAACATGAAGACAGACAGAAAGAGAAAGATGCCTCTGCTGTCATCTTCCAGCTCCCCGCTGTTCCTGCTGACAACCATTTGTAGACCCCAAGTCAAGTCTACCTAGCTGAGCCTCCTGAATGCTGATGTTCAAAAACAGTGCTTAGTTGTAATGTCATTGCTGTTAGGAGTCATTACATTTGGGAGTGACTTGTCACAGTTGTAGAGAACTAATAGAGAAGGAAAGGGCAAGTATTCAATAAGAATCTCTCCTGTTGTCATAAGGAATGGTCCAGAAAGCATTTTCTCTTCATTGCAACAAAACCAGTCATCTTTCTTATCTAATATTTGTCCAATTATCCCTCTGAGTATTTAATGTTTTGTATACTTTATATAATATGGGGCCTCTATTCGTGCTTGACTCTTAAGAAGAAAATTATTTATAGACAGCTAGAAACTCTGCTAAGATCTGAATATTTGTGTCCTCCCCCATTCCCAAGGTGATGATATTACAATGTGGGACCTTTGGAAGGTGACAAGATCACAGGGTGCATCCCTGGTCAACGACACTGATACCCTTCTAAAAGCGACCTGGGAGAGTTTGCTTAGCCTACCATGACCTGAGGATGAAGAGAGAAAGTATCTTTATGAAGACTGGACCTTCACTAGGCATGGAATTGAACTTGGACTTACAGCCTCCAAAACTGTGAGAAATAAATTTCTGCTTTTTATCTATGCTAGCTTATTATAGCAGCCTAATTCAGCTAAGACAGACTCCAACTTGCTTACAGTTTAAGAAGACAGAAATTTAAAGAAAAAAGGAGCATCTGTGATTTTTCCTTAACATCACAACCCCTGTGGTAACAAAAGAGATCCAAGAACATTTTGTCCTCCATTTAACAGCTGCACAGCAGGTGCCCAAATCAATGCTCCCTAATCACTACACAACCTAAATGGCCAAACTTCATTCACCCACAGGAAAAGCTTCCGCTCTGTCTCTCCTTTTCCAAGACAGAGTAATGTGATAAATTGCTGTTAAATTGTCAGGGCAACAGCGACCATGAGTTACTGTCTATATAGTTCCATTTAGCCTCAGACAATTCCATCTCTCTGTGTGGCTTGCCTATGGCCTACCTTGCAACAAATGAATCAGCTGAGGTTTATCATTCTAAGGAAACCTGATGTGCTTCAGAAAGGGAACCTTGTTGGTGTAGAAATACAACTCGATGAGCGTTATCCTGGAAAAAGCTGGAACAGTATCTAATGCAATAAGAAAGAAATCATTCACTAAAGCATCAAGAATCCAAAAAACAACAGAGAAGATTTATGGGGACAGCAGTGAAATTAGTCTCTTTAAAGAGAAAAAGAAAAGAAAAAGAAAATGAAAGAAAGACTTTTTTTACATTTATCTTCTATTCTGAGACCAGGTTAACTTGTGATGATGAGGTAATGGGTTTGCTGAGTGGTTTGATATGGGAGGTGTTGGTTCAAAATGCAGTTTTCAAGGGGTTGGGCTGAAGAATGAAAAGGAGGGTACATACTGCAAAAAACAAATAAATGAAAGCAAAAAAATAAATTCATGTGTGATGCAGTCACTGAACTTCAAGCCCAACAGAAGCAGCATAAACAGGTGGAGAAGCACCAGGGTAGAAACAAAAGAGCACAGATGGGGGAAGCCACCCAGGTGACTGCTCTGGCACTAAACCTGTGTCCCATTCTCCTCCAGAACCCTGGATTTCATGCCACTCTACAGAACCTACAAGTCAGGCTTCTCATTGCAGTAAACTGCAATAAGATATAATAATTGTTGGGGGGGAAAAGAAGAAGAAGAAAAAAGATGTGGAGTAAAGTATCTTCCACATGGAAGGGGAAAAATCCAGAAAAGGCAGAGATAATGAAGATGAACTGAACACACTCAATTCTGCAAACTGCTCTAAGAGGTTAGGAAGTACAGACAGTCCCAGTTTATGAAGTCTCGACTTAAATTTTTCTACTTGATGGTGAGAAATGTACCCATAGGACCATTCTGCTTTGTCACATTCAGTACAGGATTCAATAAATGACATGAGACATTCCACACTTTATTTTAAAATAGGCTTTGTGTTAGATGATTTTGCCCTACTGTGGACAAATGTAAATAGTCTCAGCATGTTTAAGATAGCTGGGCCTAAGCTACAGTGTTCAGTAGGTTAATTCTATTTGATACCCTTTTGAATTAAGATATTTTCAACTTGCAATGGATTTAGTGGGACATAACCCCATCAAAAGTCCAGGAGCATCTGTAATTTATTTGAAAGCATCCCAAAGACCATGAAAAGCAAACTTAACCCACGTGGTTAGAAAGTAATTTGAGCTTCACCCCTCAGTGCCCAAGTAACTTCCTGGAAACAAATAACAATTACTTTCAGACCAGATGTATTTCTGCATAAATCTTGGTATCACTGCTAGGAAATCACTTTAGAGATCTTAGTTTTAGGTAGTCACCTACAGTAAATATTCAGAGTCAGAAAACTGGCCACGTTGACACCGAAATTTTGCTTTGAGAAAAAAAAAAAAAAAAATGAAGCTGGGCACAGTGGCACACACCTGTAATTCCAGCACCATAGGAGGCTAAGATAGGAGAATGGCGAGTTCAAAGCCAGCCTCAGCAATGGCGAGGTGCTAAGCAACTCAGTGAGACCCTGTCTCTACATAAAACACAAAATAGGGCTGGGGATGTGGCTCAGTGGTCGAGTACCTCTGAGTTCAATCCCTGGTACCAAAAAATAGAAAAATAAAATGAATGAAACTAATCAACTGAATCTAGCTGGTTAATATTTTCAAAACAATCATTTTCCTCACTATTGCTGCTTTCTATATCTTCCATGCATATTTAAGACCCATCCAACAGGCATGGTTTGCTAGCCCCAGTAGCAATAACCAAAAGAATAAGTGTCTCTTGCCCCATCTCCTAACTGGAATTGTTCTCTAATAGTAACAGTTAAGGTTTGTGATAAAAATGATGAAGAAAGCATTTTTCATCACAAACATGGTTCTTAGAACAAGTATACAGCTAGAAAAAAATGAACGAGGGGAGGAGATGGTTGTTTAGACTTTGCAAAGGTATTCTTTGAAAATGAATATCCAATTGGAACATTCAATGAAAATTGTATATAAATCTAAAAGTGTACTACACCTCAATGATTTATTAATCGGCCCAAAGTACTGAATACTAGCCAATATCTATATACATTTTAGAAGAGAGCAGGCATACTGTAATTATAATTTTATTATAAATGTAAAAATTATTTTGCTTTTCCTCACTTTATAGATACCTTTCCATCGTAAAACATGTCAATCTGAGACTGATTTCTAAGGTAAATCTGAGACTGATTTCTATGGTAAATCAGGACTGTGAGAACTGATAAAAAAGGATTGTGAGAACTCTGGTTACTAGAGTTCTTTAGATAGCACACTGATCAAATCTTTTTATGGTTCCTTTGGGCTGCTCTTCTATTATGGTAAAATCATAGTGCTCATCTCAAGACCACCAGCAACCCCACCCTGACCCTTTAGCAGGGGAAACATGCCCAGGCCAATCATGGAACCAGTACCTATGGACCCAAGGATTGGCTCAGGGTGGTCATGTAATCCAGGTTTACCAACCAGAGTGCTCTGTACTACTCATCTACTAGACTGGGAAGGAAAACCTACATTTTCTCTTCTTGATTGATATGAGTATCAACCCAAGACTTTTCAGCAATGTAGAGAAAAGCTGTAGGAAGCAGGAAAAATAAATAAATCCAACATGCAAACAAAAGACACAGAGGCAAGAGGAACTGAGAAATAATAGGAAGAGGAAGAAAGAAAGTGATAACATTATTTGAACCCCTGGATTCAGCCATGCAAAAAGGGGGATCTTTCTCTGGACTTCAAATTAGATATGTCAGCAAATCCCCTTCTGCATATAATTGAGTTGAGGTTCTGTCTCTTAGAGTGCAAGACCCCTGATTAATACAACTTGTATGATTATTGTACTTTATTGCTTCTTAAATACTGTCAGTTCACTGGATACAAAACTGATACATGACCCCAGTTTTGTAAAATAATAATGTGTATAATAATACTAGTTATAACAACCGCAAGCATTTATTGACCACTAACCTATGTGTAAGGTGGTGTGTGCACTCTTGTATGAATGTGCATGTGTGTGTGTGTGTGTGTGTGTAAAGATAAAGAGAAGTGAGAATGTGGCATGGGACAGTGCCCCCAGCACGGGAGGGCATGCCTCCACAAGGCTCATGGTGATCTGTGAAGAGAGCTAGGAAAGCTTAGAGTCCGAGCAGTGGTATCTGTTTTCTTGTATCCTTATTGAAGTTCATTACCAAATCTTCCACAACCATTTGGTCTACATTTAGAATCAGAAATGAAAAAAAAATGTCCTTGAAAAAGACTCCATTCCATTTATCAAGCCAACAAGGCTATTTCTCATTAATTGTTGTTTTAATATTAATTAAGAACATTTATATAACATTGTTGAAAAATCAAACTAAAATATATTATCTGTCATAGTATTTCATTTTGTGTGTCTCATAGCTATGTCTTCCTATTAATCTCCCCAGTATATTTGCATATCTCATTTTAAAATTCCCTCCCAGAAAACCTTTCTGGGTACTAAGTAGGAAATTATTCTGACCCTGGAATAAAACCATGAAGTTCTTTAGAGAAAAATCCTTTTGGACTGTTTCTGAACAATAACTGAAGGTTTGTTGCCTATTTATTTTAAGTCCCCCTAAGAAGGAAGTAAATCCTTCCATTTGCTCCTATTGTGTGACTTACTATTCTTTTTACCTTGGTCTTTAGAGGGGGGTTAAAATTTTTTAAAAAATAAATTAAAAACAACTCACCAATGTTTTTTTTTTTTTTGCTCAGCATGAACTAAGTAAGAAAAAAAATATATTATCTGGAAGAGACAAATCAAAATGAGGAAGTGAACTGATGTCATTTATTTTAGTTTTGGTTTTGAGTAATCCTTACGGGTAAGACCCACTTTGCCCGACTGAGCCAAGCTGCCTTGGGGACCTACCCTGTTCTCTCCCTCTGGCTCACCCCATCCCCAGCTCCGAGCCATGTTACCAGGTCATGCATGTCACTGCCACCCTGAAGAAGGCAGGCACACACTGAGTGCTTCTAATACCAAAGCAAAGGGGGAAGCAGCAGGGTCAGTGCTTAAACAGGAAAATCCTGGATGCTATTGGCTAACGGAGAATCCCAACATTGTCATTTTGGTGTGTGACCTGCAGCAAATTGCTTTATCTCTGTAGGCCTCAATTTCCTCATCAATTTGGAGATAATAATAATAACTACAAAAGATACATGTTGAAGAGACGAGATAGAGTCCCTTGAGTGCTCAGCCCCAGTACCTAGCACATAGTAAAATCTCATGCTTGTTTGCTATTATTATAAGCTAAGTAAACATTACTCACTGTCCTCTGAACTTTTGCTGGTGTTCCCCATGCTTTTCATCCCTGGTATAACTGACCAGCTCTCACTTGGTCTATGAGGCATTTACAACACTTCAGGACACATGGTATTTATATGGGTGTCGCTTCACCACAGCAAAACCCACGATGGCAAGGATCATGTTTTATCTGTCTTTGTCTTTGTGCCCCCATGCCCCTCATGGAGACAGTTGTAACTTTTAATGAAATGAGTGGATAAGTACTTGGCTCTCTAGCAGATGAGGAATTTGAGGTTTGGCAGTCATATTTGGCTTTCATAAGTTCATGACTTATGAACTTACTTACTGGTAAGTACCAGTACCATGCTTTCATTAAAAGTCTGAAGGAGCAAAAGGAGTATTTATAACATCTTAGAAAGAATAGATAAACTTGACTGTAAAAGGGGAAAGATAAAAAATAACTATTTTTGAAAACAAAATAAAAAGAAAAAAATTTTTGATCAACCGTGACAATAGCATGCTCCATTTATAAGCAAGGAAGGCCTTGCCTAGACATGTACAGACCAACTTTAAGACAAAGAAATGCAATCAAGCCCAGTCGAACAAGTGATTACTTCAGAAAACGATTCATCCTGTTCCAGGGAACCATCAGCAACTAATCCTGGAATCTCATATGAAGACGGCTGCCTGTTTTTTAAGACCTTCTAAATATTGTTGTTTGGTTATATCGTCCCTGCTTAAATTCCAATCATTGTCTTAAAACTCATCAGTGATTTCAGATTGTATAGTGATGTTCTTTTGCAGATTTGAAGGTGAAGTGTAACCAGCAAGACATAGTGATCCTGCCCATTGCTAACCACATGGATATTTTACTAAAGTGTCAACAGCTTTCATAAATGATTGGTTCTCATCCATTTCTTTTTTTTTTTTTAAGACAGATAATTTTTGCTTTGAAGGTAGGTCATTTTGTCTCTCTGTCTTTGTCATGCCAGAACAAAACATTTTTAAATCCTTCTTTGAGAAGCCAACTGAAGTCCATTCTTTCTTCTTTTTATGTTTGGTGCTAAAGGATAAAAAAAAAAAAAATGCAATTGCCTCTTCTCCTGGCTACCCTTGCTCCAACTCCTTTGCCTGGTTTGATGATCAGGCTGTTCCAAAACAAATGCAGACCTACAGGGGAAGAAAGCTGGCCCAGCAGAGAGAGTTGGGGTCTCTTCCACTCCATGGCTGTTCCAGCAGAGGGATTTTAGTCCCTGGACACCAGTTGATCTGAAATGTACAAAATTCTACAGAAGATGAGCCAAATCAGCCTAACATACACATCTGCACTTTTTAAAGTAAAGTTTCCTAAACTAATAATAAAGAAAACAGTATTTCCAGTGATTTTGAAACTATGGAAAGTTTTTAACATTTTAATTTTTTTATTTGAAATATTCTTGATTAGAAATGAAAATTTGGGAAACAATTTGAAATATATTTACCATATGTACTTTTTATTTTGGTAGTATAAAAATCCATTTGTTGTAAACCCCCACTACAAAAAGCTACAGCAACTTTGACTCTAAGTCAGGAAACAGGGGAACTTAAAATAATTACAAAGTAACTGATGGAATTTACTTTTAAATATCTTTTTGATTTCCAGGAAGCAGGGTACAAACTATAGGCTTTTTAAAGTTGTAGCTATCTCCTTATTTTTTACCAGTTTATAAAGAGCAGACAAAAATATGAAAACCAAAAAAATCACAAAAAGTAACACTAAGCTTGGAAAGTCACAGTTATTGGTACTTAGAGCCACCACAGGGTCAAATGTTGTTTTTCAGCAAATGAGCCAGGAATCTGCAAAAGGGTTGAGGCTGGTTTGAAAGCACTTTTATCATTGTGACTAGTAGTATCTAATCAGGTTTCTTTTCTGAACTATCCTCAGGGCAGTCTTAACCTCTTCTGGTACTAAAGCTTTCTCACTTTCATGGGCTTCTGAAAAGTTGTAAGATCAAGCTCTTCACTCTTTCAAATGACCTTTCAATTCCTGCTTTGCTATTTTTGGTGTCTGTTTCATTTAGGCCAATGCCTTTCACATATTGTAAGAAATTCACAAACAGGATTCAGCAACACAGGGAGTCAAAAGTTGTATTTGAAAGACTTGATGCTCGGTTTTGCAGGTTTCCTCACAAGTTGTATCCCTAGTCTACGTATCTAGAAGTAATCTGAAATTTGCAATGATTGTAAAGATATGGAGTACAGGCCTTATTAGCCACTGGTGGTAATAACATGATTTCCAAAACTGTCATTGGATCCTGAATCCAAATTGTTCTCAGTAGCAGGAGCTTGCAACAAACCCATTAATGTCTTTATTATGGTCTTTCTTTCTTCTTTGCTCTCTACTTACAAGCAGATGTAGCTTTAGAGTAAGAAAATCATCTTCTTTAACCTAGCTCATTTTTCTAAGTTCTATTCTGTACCACATATAGTTTGCAAGAGTTTGGATCTAGAATGCCCTTGAAAGGCCCATGTGCTGAAGGCTTGTCCCCCAGCCAGTGATACCACTGGGAGATAGTGGAACCTTTAAGAGTTGGAGTGAAATATATTCAGTTCACTGGGGCACACCCCTGAAAGGGGTAATAGGATCCCAGAGCCTTTCTCTTCCCCCGCCCCCTCTCTTTTGCTTCTCACACATGATGTGAAAATTTTTCCTCCACCATGTGCTTCCATTATGAGATGCTGCACAGGCCCGAAGCAACAGAGCCAACCAATCATGGACAGGGACTTCCAAAACTGTGAACCAAAGTAAACCTCTCCTCTTCATAAGTTGATTATCTCAGGAATTTGTTTTAGTAATGGAAAAGTGACTAATATACAACTATTGCTAAGAAAAAAAAAAGTTTGAGATTCTTAATTTTTATAATTAAACCAAGAAAAGATTTTCACCAATGTTTAGTGTTTTCTTTACTTATAAGTACTTCAGTACCTGAGTTCTGACTCTTTACCTTCTACCTGGTTGAGTCTCACTATTGTCTTGCAGTGTCTTGATTTTCCTGGCATCCTTTCCTTCCAGAAGGCAACACTTCCAAGTAAGCACTTTTTGCATATTCATTCATCTTTCTATTCTGCCCTGACTCTCAAGAATTTCTATGCTGTGCTATCTTAAGCAAGTGTAATCCACAGAATCTATATCCATTGTAGCAGCTTCTGCATGTGTGAGCGTGTATTCTGTTATGACCTGTCCCACTGTTTTTGTGTATACTTGGCTTTGACAGTCAGCAAAAAGCATACTTGAGATGCTCAGCAACTCTTCAATTTCTCAGGCCACAGTATCTGTTCACTAAAATTGTGGTTCTTCTGCAAAACTCTGATGAACTGTGACACAATTACAAAGTCTGTATGAGAGCTTTATTTCCCAGAAGATCCATCTATGAGTGCCACGAGACGTACATGTTTCAATGATTCTTCTCAAAATATTTTCAAACACAATACACACACCTATTTACACACACACACACACACACACACACACACACAGTCCTAATCCAAGAGTTGAAATAATAAGAATTGCCCCTTTTTAACCCTTACTCTGTACCAGATGTTGTAGTAAATGTTTTTGCACACAGGTATCTCATTTGTTTCACAATGATGGTGAAAAATAACTATTATCAGGTTCATTTCTTCATAAGAATACTATGGTGTAGAGTAAGTTGTACAAAGTCATATGGGGATAAGTATCAGAACTAAATTTTGAGGCTAGAGTTCTGTTCTACCAAATGACCCCTAAATGCTATGCTTTAAAGTCTCCCTTCCCAGGTCTAGGCTGGTTCCAAAAATATCTTCTGGGGGTCAAAATAAATACAATCATTTTAGCAGTTTGCTAATTACTAAAATTTGCTAATGTTCAGCTTCTTATGCACCTTCTGGAGATGAAAATGACAACCCAGAAAAGACATATACTTTTCAGAACTTCAAGAGCATTTTCTGATGTTCTCATGTCATCTTATACTAACATAAATATCTTGGAAGATTTTTGTCTTCACTGTATTTGGTGGGTTGGTTGCTTGACTGGTTCATTTAATATAGAGTTACATGTGCCAGTCAGTGACTTCAGAAACAAAAGATGAATATTGAGGTTCAAGAGGGTTAATATATTTTTATTCCCTTTCTTTGAATGTTTTTATTTCATATGTCAAGAATTCTGAGCCGGGTGTGGTGGCACAAGCATGTAATCCCAGCACTTAGGGAGGCTGAGACAGAAGAATCACGAGTTCAAAGCCAGCCTCAGCAATGGCGAGGCGCTAAGCAACTCAGTGAGTCCCTGTCTCTACATAAAACACAAAATAGGGCTGAGGATGTGGCTCAGTGGTCGAGTGCCTGAGTTCAATCCCCAGTACCAAACAAATAAATAAATAAATAATTCTTTTTAGCTACTCTAGAACTTTCGGTAAATACATGTTTTATTTGTGTTCATATTTTTTAACCTTAGATTGATATATGAGAAGATACTTTCATCATCTTGTTCACAGAAGAAATGTAGTTTAGCAGTTAGCTTGCTGATAAACACTCATTTTTTAGTACAAAAAACTACTGAGGGTTGGAAATGTAGCTCAGTAGTCGTAAACATGGGTTTAGCATGCATAAAGCCCTGGATTCAATCCCCAACATCACACACAAAAAAAAAAAAAAAGGAAGGAAGGAAGGAAGAAAGAAAGAGGAAGAAATAAACCATACAGAGAGTTGTATTTTTTCCTTTTGAACCACTACCTACAAAAGTGGTTTTATTTAGAAATCTGGTCTTTCTTTACATCATTTCTGTTCAAGTCACTACTTAAGAGCACTTGTATAGGAGATCCAGCCAGATCCGGGCCACTTGATGTGGATGATGCTTTCCTGGATTTGCATCAAACTCTTCCGCTATTTAATTATGTCTATGGGTGGATTTGATCTTACCAAAGGACTGTATAGTGACTCATAAAGCAAGTGGGTCTCTATCTGGATAAAGCAGAGTGATAAACCCATGGTCTACCACTTGTTGTTGGAGGCCTGCAAACTAGGAATGGTTTTTACCTCATTTCATAGCCTGTGAAAATTATCCAAAATTCAAAGTTCAGTATCCATAAATAAAGTTTGACTGGGACACAGTCAAGTTTATTCATTTTTGCATTATCTGCAGTTGCTTCATAGCATGAGAATAGAGTTGAGTTGCTGCTCAAGGACTACAAGACCTAAAATACTTACTATCTGGGAATTTACACAAAAAAGTTGGCTGAACCCTGATGTAAACAATACACACAATTATCTGAACAACTGTTTTACATACCAGCAGCCTTCAGTACTTTGGTTAGTCCCCCCACCCCCTTAGTGGCTAGCTTTTGAAATGTGTAGTTTAGATAGCTTAGCTTTTTCTGTGGATAACGGTCCAAAATCGTAGCACATTAAATTGTTATACAAATTATAGAATTAATTAACTCTGAGACAGGAAAGAGCCTTAGAATCATCTATTGTGATAAACATGCCATGAACTGTCTTGTCTTCCAAAAACAAATTAGCTGGACATACCTCAGCCTTTTCCTGCTGACTGGGTTCATCTTCATGCCAGCTGTGATCCGAGGTAGGGGTGGAGCTGGGCGCCAGTGCAGGGGTCATGAGCAGTGTCGTCCCTGCCAGATGACGCTACACTGCATGGCAGCTGACTCTGGAATTTGCTTTCTTGAAGCCAACGTGTTTTTCAGTTCTTTGCCTCTTTTACATAGATGGAGTGATCTGTGGGTGGCTGGGCGATCTCCTGGATAATGTGACAAGGAGCTTCCTTCCTGCAGATGGAATGAGCCAAGTTCAAGGCTAAGAGAAGCTTTCCCCACGTGGCTCTACTGCCACCACAACCTCAAAAACAATTCTCTTTTCTTGTGCTCTCAGTGTTGATTGATTCAGCTCTTGTATACCACACAAAACCTAGTGCTTCTTTCATCTAGCTGTGCCCCAGGGATAAGTAGCCTGTGGAGGTAAACAAGGTCATTTTACTACATTAACCCAAATCACCTATTCTTGTTCTGCTACTCACAAAGACCTTTGTTCCCCACACAGTGCCTCTCCAACACCCATATATATATCTAAGTCTCCAGAGATGTCCTGTGTGCTCAGGGTCCAAACTGTCATCCTGGTCACCCAGGAACACACAGCTCACTCCCCTGAGGCTCTGCTTTTTTCAAGAGGGACCTCAGGCTTCCCCAGTAGATGAAAACCCCTGTGGGGACTGTACCTGCATCCCAAAGCTTCTTGTCCTCCAGGCACCAGAGCAGGAGAGCAATCAATGCAAAAAGAGTGAAGGAAGTGACCATCTTCCCAAGTCTTGCTGCCTCTGCACCAGGCATCCAAAATTTACTGCTGTGTCTAGAGCCTCCCAGATATTCCACACAAACTACTTATTCAGATATTACTTATTTGAAAATGGGTATGATTATCCCCATTTTATATATTTAAAACGAACGAACAAACAAGCAAATAAAACTCACCAAGGTGAGCCTAGTATCACCTGTTGGGGGCACAAGGACCTAAACCCAATACCAGAGCTTGCTGGTCCTGTTGCTTCTCTGGGATTCCATCAGTTCTGATTTTTTTTCTACCTCTCAAACTTATCAGAATCTAATCTTTGCCCTACGGTTTTTGAAAAAGTGAGGCAACAAGTGTCTTATTTCTAATCCTTTATAAAAATAAATATGTTGTAATGACCTACGAAGCTTTAATTGGCTAATCATTTCATACCTCTAAGGAAAATGTAATCTCTCAGCTTACTTACTTTCCAAAGTTTTAAAAGGTATAGAAATCTTCACAATTATTTGACAATATAGCAGAGCTCTGATGTAAAATCTTAAAAATACTGAAAACAAGAGAAAGTGATAGGCCAATTCTCATCTACAATAGCAATTAATGAATTCATACATTACATAAATTTAATCAAGTATACATTATAGAACCTAAAACACCACATTAAAATACCTTTTATTCTAAGAATCCACAACAGTTGGAGGGGGAAAAAAATTGACGTGTGTGTGTGTGTGTGTGTGTGTGTGTGTGAGCGTGTGTGTGTGTGTGTGTGTGTGTGTGTGTTGTGATGGAAACCTTTATACTAAAGTCATAGTGGGGATTGCCATCGGCCATGGAATTATAGGCTTTGTTTTCATTTCTCTCATTCCTGGCAAAAGTCATTTGGAATAAAATAAGATCTTATTCATAAGAACCTAAAAACATAACATACCTAAGTGATATATAATAAGAAATCTACAGTACTGATTTGAAGCAACTTCTCAAGTTCCTGAAAAGGGATTCTACTAATTGGGAGATCTTAGAGCAAAATTAATTACCAGTTATCTTCAAATTAATCCATAAATTTAATAAAACTTCAATGAAAATTTCAATGAAATATTTTTTAGCCTATAGTACTGTATGGTTCCACTTAAGCACTTAAAATCCTCCAACTCCTAGAGACAGAAAGTAGGAGGTGGTTGTCAGGGGCTGGGGGAAGCAGGAAATGGAGTTGTTACTTAATGGGTATGCAGGGTCAGTTTTGCAAGAGAGAGCAGTTCTGGACACTGGTTGCACAACAAGGTGAATTTACTTAATACTACCAAACTATACACTTAGAAGTAGTTAAGATGGGAAAACATGTTGTGTGGTTTCTACCACAGTTAAAACTTTGTCAGTTTTTAAGAAATTTCTTTCAAATCCCACTTGTTTTAGGATCTTAGAATTTTTTTTAAAAAATGCCTTAATGTATTTATTAATACATTATAGTTATGTAACACTGGGGTTCATTTTAACATATTCATACATGCATGTAATATAATTTGCTTCATTTACTTAGAATATTTTAATCATAGGATTGAAAAAAATCCACATTCTTTGATAGCTGGCTTTAATTGGCTTTCATGGGGGATTAAAGGTTGAGATGAGGATTCTGTGAAATGACTGAGAAAGTATTCTCAGAAAGGGAAAGAGCGAAGAGGGAGGGAGGGTGGGCGGTAGAGAGAGGAGAGATTTGGCAGGAAATGGTCTCAGCTGGAGTCTCTTGGCAGCCTGGGCCCTCTCAGTAACTGCCACAGATTGGGCCCACCTTGAGAAAGGGGGTGGCCTCTTGTGCCTCCTGCCAGTCAGCCAGGGCCACAGGCTGCCCCCTCGGTAATGACAGTAGTGGGAGGGCGGATTCATTTCCCAGGTAGGTGGCTCCCATTCAGTCAAGGGCAGCAGCTGAGAGGCATTAAGAGCCAAGACGGCAGCTGGTAGTGAGTGCACAGGCCCAGTGAAGGGGATCAGGTAGGACTGTGTTGCCTTTTGAAACAAGTATGAATTTCAGGTGAACAATGAAGCAATTTTTAGTATAAATAAGCCTCATGCAATATTTATACACAAGTATTTGTGTTTCCTTATATTACATATTCTACAGTCTACTTTGTTATAGGTATAGATTATAACTAAAAAGTATTTGCTATTCATCTGAAATTCCAACTTAAGTGGATGTCCTGTATTGTTAGGTGCTCCATTTGTCAACCCAAGTTGGGGCCCCAACATCATCCTTTCCAAGATCCTGAACTCCTTTAAGGAAATGATTTCATTTAGATTTTGAGAGAACTCTTTAAGAGTAGTATTTTCCTTAACCTTACTATAAAGACTAGACGACCAGGAGAAGATGAATTAAGCCGCTTGGCAAGACTTTATTGGAATACACGCTCCCGGCCGAATCCTCTGGTCCATCAGAGTGTGTCCGAGAGGAATGGCGCTGGAGCTCTAGTGCACAAAGAATTTCAAGAAAGCCTGGTCAGGAAGGGGAGGGCTTGGGGGCAGGAAGAGAAGGCCAGAGTCCTTCCTGGATAGGTCAGGAAAAACCCGCTGATTGACAGGTGTGTCTACTGGTGATGTCAGCATCTGGCTTGCAGCTCCACTTTGCAACTGCTGACCAGTCCCCCTAATTGGACATTTTGGACCCTGACTCGACCTAACACTTATAAATAAATAAAATGGAAGTTCACACAGAAATAGCTAAAAGAAGCAGAATGTAGATTCAAACATAGCCTCCCAGAATGCACAGCAGCCACTCTGAATAGAACCCCTCAATCCTTTTTTTGTTTTTTTTTTTTTTAACATTTTTTTTAGTTGTAAAGACACAATATCTTTATTTGTTTATTTTATGTGGTGCTGAGGATCGAACCCAATACCTCACTTGCGAGGCAAGTGCTCTACCACTGAGCCACAACCCCAGCCCCCCCTCTCAATCCTTTTCCACCATCACACTAGGTCATCAGGCCAGGCCTTAGTCAAGGAGAAGGAATACCAAGTAGAAAATGATTTATATGAATCCTAAGGAGGCAGGAAAAAAGCTTCTCCTCACTTTCCTTTATCAGGCAGCTGGTAGAATAGATTACTCTCTGCACTGGCAGGGTGTTCTAGTGTCCTGCTTAAGGCAGCATGGCTTGGGACCAAGAGAGACGACAATCTGAAATATAAGGACTGAACTAGGGACACACTCAGACCCCTGATTCAGTGGGGCTGCCTGTTCCACTGGGGAAGAAAGAGCCTTCTCTAATGTCAGGTCCAGACTCAGTGCTAAGCCTTATAGTAAACAGATAGCCAAGAATGTATATGTTGGAATGGACTGCAACCAGAAGGAACCATAAAGTCAGTATAAAATAACAACCCTTGGATTAGGATTTATATTGTAGTCTAGCTAGGACTCAAAGGATTTTGTGGGAGTGCTTTAGCCTTACTTAGGCTTCCACATTTAAGTAAAATAATGTATGTCCCTTCTATCCTTTCTTCCAAATGTTCTTTTTTTTTTTGGTACTGGGGACTGAACTCAAGGGTACTCGACTACTGAGCCACATCCACAGCCCTATTTTGTGTTTTTATTTAGAGACGGAGTCTCACTGAGTTGCTTAGTACTTCACTGTTGCTGAGGCTGACTTTGAACTTGCAATTCTCCTGTCTCAGCCTCCCAAAGTGCTGGAATTACAGGCATGCACCACCGCGCCCAGCTCTTCCAAATGTTCTTAAAGGGATCTAATTTATGTATAGGTAAAGCTACAGATAGACACATAGATACATACAGATACTGAGAGAGACAGAGATTGAGTAGGTCACAAAGAATATCTACAGAACTACTTAAAGTTTTGGGGTACCCAAATTATAAAATCAATTAAGTAGTTAACAATAATGAATGCATAGAAAAGTACCAATCAAATGTCACTCCTTTTATTATAAAGGAGAAATTTAGGTGCCATAGTATATTTGCAACTGGTTTTGGTTGATTTTGTTGTTAGATTCACAAAGAATGTGCCCCTACTTTTTTGATGTTTTTGGTTGTGGTTGTGGTTTTTGGTGTGTGTGCATGTGTGTGTGTGTTATGGGGGATTGAACACAAAGCATCTTGCATGGTAGGCACAAGCTCTACCACTGAGTGACATACCCAACCCTTTTTCAAAATTGCATTTTGAGACAGGGTCTCACTAAGTTGCTCAGGCTAGCCTCAAACTTGAATCCTCCTGCCTCAGCCTCCCAAGTAGTTATCTGCACCACATCTGGTTATATTGCAGATTTTTTTTCATTAAATATAGGACCTATGAGGACAGGGACTGTTTTCTATGTTATTCCCTGGTGATTCTGAGTGCCTGAAGCAGTTTTTGTTATAAACACTCAATAAATATTTGTTGAATGAATGAAATTTCAATTTATAAATAAGCAGAGCACATAGAAAAATGTCAAATCATGATTATACACAATTCAATGGAAAAGTCAATAACTTCATAACTGAAAGCTACAAGAATGTAGGGAATATTTCCAAAGATGTACAACTGCCATTTTGGCTCAATCCAGCAAGCAAAATTTGTTTACCAAATAAATTTGTTCCAAATGATGGGGGATGCAGATGAAGAAGATTCAATCTCTTTTTTACAGAGAACCATTCACCATCTCTGGTTAAGTATTTGCTATGGTCTGAATGTTAGTAGGTCCCCAAAATTTGTATGTTGAAACTTAATCCCCAAGGGGATGATAGTATTAAGAGGTAGCACCTCTGGTAGTTAATTAGATCATGAGGGGTGAGCCCTTTTAGTGTCGTTCAAAAAGGAGCCCAAGAGAGCATTGTCCACCCCTTCTATCGTGTGAGAAGGAATAGGCCCTTGCAAGACACTGAATCTTCCAGAGCCTTGATCTTAGACTGCCCAGCCTCCAAGTCTCTGAGCAATAAATGTCTACAAGTTACCCAGTGAAAGGTGTTTTGATATAGTAGCTCAAACCAACTAAGAGCCCTCATAGATTAAGAACATCATTAAAATCAACTTAGTGGTGAAAATTTTCTGACATAAATTCTGTCTGGTCTTCAGGTAGTTCATTTCTCTTTCTAATTTACAAAACAGTCCTTATGGTTTCGAATTGTCCTCCTAGATTTTATCTGGTCTGTTTTCTCAGAGTAACAGGGATGTAGAATTGACGCAAGTGCCTAATATCCATTGAGATAGTTCATGGGGAATGTGCCCCTACTTCCACCCATCCATCCAAGGTCACCTTTTGGAAAATTTGGGACTGTCTTGGCCTGAGCTGTCCCTTCAGGCATGCTATCACATGGAACCATGTTGCCACGTGTTCACCATTTCCTCCATCACCTATTCACTCCAACCAGCACGGAGAGCCTGGCCCACCGCTCACCTCTGATCATCTGGAGAAAAGAAGCCCCATCTTTCCTTTACAATGTCTTGGCAAGCTCCTTAAGCACATTGGAGCTGATTCATATTTATGAGTTTCACAGTACCTGGAAGTCTATCTGATAAAATTTTCCATAGCCATGTCTCCTTTGAATGCAGGGGAGCAAAATCCAGGCATTTCTATGGGCCTCAGTCCAAGCCACCTGCCACTGAGCTGCTTATCAATTTGCCCAGGGCTCAGACACCCAACACCATCCACAGTCTACACAGAGGTGCCAGCAGCTCCTTCCCTGGTGTGTGGTACAGGCCTGAACCCATACTCATTTTCCTAATCTCTCATCTTACTATTTCTTATTGTATGACTCCCCAACCCCTAGCTTGTGTATGAAGTCCTGTAGCCAGGATTGCTCTTTGTCTAGGCTTCCAAAATATATTTTAGTCTTTATTGTAAGTTCTTTTTAAACATCAAACTTTCTTTCTATGCAACATCCTTTTTGTTTTTGTTTGGCTTGAAGTTTTCTATTTCACTCTTAAAATCAGCAGTAAGCATTCACCTATGGTTGGCATGTGTCTGTGAGTTGTTTTGGCTTTGTTTTTTAGACAGTTCCATTTATGGCTTTCCCCCACCATTTTTCAATTTGGGACTGGCTTTATGTTTTAAAATGTAGTTCATTTAAATAACCTTAACCAAGAGCCAACAAAGTTCCCCCCATTCTTTTGAGGAACTGGTCAAGGGAGATATTCAAGGAGGGAAGAGTGGCAAGATCTGCTCCTAGTCTACTAGGGGTAAATAGGCAAATAACAATAGCAAGATACCCTGTACGCTATATTGTACAGACACAGCCATATTGATGTCAGAGAAAGGAAGTCCCAGCTCTCCCAGGGGTACTAAAACAAGCATCCAGAAGGAGATCCCTGGGAGCCAACAGAGATCATCAGATGGGTTTGAGAGATAGAAGGAACTAAGACTAAAAGTGTTGGGTTTGGTGGGGCCTGTGGGTCAGATTGGGTTGAACTTTTACTTTATCCTATAGGTGCAGATTCCTAAGTTTTCAGAGTATGAAGATTTTTTTAAAGTAAAAATATACATATATACACATATATATTATGTGTGTATATTCTATATAATATATATTATGTATGTATTCTATGTAATATATATTATGTATATATTCCATATAATATATATACAATGTGTATATGTATGCATATGTATGCACATATATATTTATATGTATATATTCTAGGACCTCCTACATGAAAATGATCACATTTTTAATATCCTATGATTAAGAAAATACATATGAAAACAGATATAATGAAACATGCTTTAATTTATTTATTTGCAAGTTACAGTCTTTACAAGCATTTGATGGTGCTTGGGGTCTAGAAGGTACTAATGTCCCACTCACTTTGGTCCTTTCTTCTATTCCCACTCCCTAAGATGCCCAGACCCTCAGGTAGGGAACCATGAATACTTCCTCCATTAGAGTTTAAGTAAGGCAGGAATCAGACATGCTTTCTGCTTTAAAAAATGTTTTCTGACAGGTGTAAAACATGGATTGAGTGAAGAATAAACTGCAATCGAACAAACCAGTTGCTGAAGCTACTAAATTTCAATGATAGGTTTATGCAAAATTGTATATGTGTGTATTTACGTAAGATATGCACAATAGCTCTATGTATTACCTCTAAGTGATTCAAGTTTATTTTTCAAATTATTTTAACTCTTTTTTCTTTCTATAAATACTAATATAAGCTACTTTATGAAAGTCTACATTTTTAAAAATATCTCTATTATAACTGGCCTTTCAACAGAAGAAATGTTAAAATGTTGGTCTAATCCTTAATTCTATTCCAAATATAAATGTGTGTATATATGTGTGTGTATGCATGTGTTCAAAAAATATACATTCTATAGGAGAAATCAAGTTTCCAAGTGATGATTTGAATATGCTTCCTAATTCTTAAAGAATACTAAAACTAAGACATTAAAACAAAACAATGTATGTCTTTTATAACCTAGATGAATTTTTTCTCTTACTTTAATTGCATCTATTTGAATTAAAGACTAAATGAAATTCTCTTGGATTTCCCACCACTTCTGGTTTCTGAAAGAGACACTTTCTCTATATCATTAAAGTATGTAAGTTTAAATATGTTGGAATAACTATTTAACCCTCTTTTTTTTTAGCCCAAGAGCTTTGAAGTTAACCAAACAATGAATCCAGTCTGACTCCTTTTTTATATTGACCAGGTTTCTTCCTTCTGCTGCCTGCAGCTCAAGTTTTTGATATCTATAAATTTTTGGAAAAAGAGAAATTTTGCAAGGATGATTTTGCTGTTTAAAGAACAATGGCTGAATTTACTTAATTTTATGTCTGCTAAAATCCAAATGTCCAGTAGATTGTTAATCATTTTCTCAGTACAGGAAATGTGCAAAGTGAAAAACAGAAATGTATCAGATTTTATGATATATGTTGGTTATCTCCTGTATCATGACCCTGACTACCAAAAGGCCGAAAGACTTTGCAGTTGATGTTTTGTTAAGCTTCTGCAGGAGGAGCCCAAATGAGGGATGATATAATAGGATCTATTCTTCACTCATAAATCCCCACCCATCCAGGCAAGAATAGACCCCTAATGTTTGCATTCTTTTAAGTCATCCCTTGCCTAAAGTTCACCCCTTCCTGAAATTCGGCTCAACTGTTTAGCACATGTCGACCCTGCAGCAATGAATTGGCACAAGCCTAATTCTTATGATGATTAATGGAGCTCCTCAGATGCAGCCTATTATTTCATCCAAAGTTAAAAGAGTGATTCATCATTAATCACTATAAGAAACAGGCTCAGTGATTCATAATTCTAAGCCAGCCCATTTCCTTACGGATCCTGTTTGCCTTTTGTTATTCCAGAAGTGCCACAGTTCACAGCCTCTTGCTGCCGCATTCTGACGTGAACATTTTCTGATTAATTTCCTTTAAAAAGTCACAAACCCCAAGGATATTTACTTATAACCCCCAAACCTCGGAAAAATCATACTTCTTCTTTCAAATAGCAATACTCTTCTGGATCCAAAGACCCTCAGTTTACCCAATTTAAAATAAGCCCTCTCACCCAGAGACTGAACACATCAATCACAAATCAATAATCCTCCTGGCTAACTTTCATCCTCAGCAAACAACAGTATTTGGAGTGGAGCCATTTTGATTAAAATTTACTCCCCTTGCTTACCTTTTGATTGCTACCCCTCAGATCTTCACCTGTGCCAAGGAAGAGCAACAACACAAACAGGGCTGTACCTTCCAGGTGCTGGCTCAAAGTCATTTCAGACCCACTTGCAAAAGAAGTGTAACTGTTCTCCACATGGAAACTTACCTCATTTGCCAAGCTGATGCTGTCTTCTCAAAAGCGTTCCATCTTACACGAGGAATTTGAAACTCCTCTAATTTAAGTAAAGGAAATGAAAGTCTTCATTAATGCACACCACCATTGCCTGCCTTTCCTGGTAGCAGGTAGTCCCTACCTAAGAACTAAAGCATCACCGCCACCAAGGAGCTCAGGGAGGAAGACACCTCTTTGTTTTCTCTGTCCTTTTCCTCCTCTTCTTCCTCCTCTCCAATTACCTCCTTCCTCCTCTCTCTCCTCCACTTTTCTTTCTCCCCCCTCCCATTTTCCTCTTTTCCTACACTTTTAGGAATCTGGCAGTAGATACTACATCATAACTTAGCCCAGAGATGACATTTTGGAGTAAAGAGATTGGGAGGGGCGTGGAGCTTTTTACTGTGGTCCATGATATTCTCTCAGGAAACAACAATTCAATGCCAGGGCAATCAGGCAAGAACACAAAATAAAAGACATCCGGATTGAAACGTAGTAACTGTCTCCACTCAAATGGCGTGACCTGGTACACAGAAATCCCTGAAGAATCTACTAAAAACAAACAAACAACTAACTAAAAATGTAAAAATAAAACATAACAATAAATAAATCCACCAGCAAGGATTCAGGATTATAAGATAAATATTTTAAAAAATTGTTTCCCTTTGTAGCAATGAGCTAACAAAAAAGGAAATTAAGAAAACAATCCCATTGACAATAGCACCAACAAGAATAAAACATCTAGAAATAAATTTGACAAAAATATGTAAAACATATACTTTGAAGTTATAAAACATTGACAAAAAGTAAAGAAGAACTAAATAAATAAAAGGCCTTCTATGTTTATAGACTGGCAAATTTAAGATTATGATTTAGATGAAAATACTCCCCCAAATCGTTTACAGATTCGATGCAATCCTTCTCAAAATCCTTGCTGACTTCTTTGCAGAAATTGATAAGCTAATCCCAAAATTCATATAGAAATTCACGGGACCCAGAAAGGTCAAAACAATCTTGAAAAGGGAACCAAGTTGGAAGACTCACACTTCCCAATTCCAAAACTTATCACAAAGCTATAGTAATAAAAAACAATGTTGTACTGGCGTAAGACACACTGATCAATGCAGTAGATTGAAAAACCCAAACTAAGCCCTTACATTTATAATAATTGATTTTTGACAAGAGTTCTTGAACAATTAGAGGAGGAAGACATAGTCTTTTCTTACATGGAGCTGGAACAACTAGTTATCTATATGAAAATAATAATGATAATGATAATGTAGACCACTTCCTCATAGGGTGTGAAGAAAATCTACTCAAGTGGAACAAAGACCCAAGCCTTCTAGAAGAGCACTTAGGAATAAATCTTTGGAACTTCAGATCTATCACTGTTTTCTAAAAATGACACCAAATGAAAAAAAAAAAAGAAAAATAGATAACATCCTCAAAATTAAACACTTGTGCTGCAAAGACCATCCTAAAGAAAGTAAAAGCACACACAACCTATGTAATGGAACAAAAGTTTGCAAATAATATATCCAATAAGGCACTTATATCAAGGACATATATAAAGAACTATTACAACTCTATAATAGATAAATAGAGCCTGGGGGCAGGGTTGCTCAGTGGTAGAGTGCTTACCTAGCATATGTGAGGCTCTGGGTTCAATTCCCAGCACTGTAAAAAACAAAAAAAAGATAAATAAATAACCCAATTTTTTTAAATGGGCAAAAGGTCTGAGCAGACATTTTTCCAGAGAGGATATGAAACAAAAGACCAAGAAGCACCTAAAAACTGGTTAACATTATTAGCCATTAGACAAATGCAAATCAAACAATGATATACCACTTTACACCCCTAGTATGACTGAAATCTAAAAGTATTGGGGAGGATGTGGAGAAATTGGAAACTTCATACTCTACTAGTATGAAACCACTTTGGAAAACATCTGTTAATTTCTTAAAGTTTAAGCATATATTTAAACATAAGATCAAGTTACCATGTGACCCAATAATTCCACTCCTTAGGTATACACTGAAGAGAAATGAAACATAGACACACAAAAATACTTATACACGAATGTTTATGGCAGCATTATTCCTAATAGCCCAAAAATCAACCAACTCACATGTCTGTCAGTTGTTAAATGGATAAATAAAATGCAAGCTATGACATGGATCATCCTTGAAAACATTATGCTAAGTGAAAGAAGTTGATCAAAACAACAATCCACCAATATTAAATGTCCAGAATAGGGAAATCCACAGGCACAAAGTAGATTAATGGTTCTGAAGGAGGAGGGGAGGATGATGTATGAGGGACAGGAGAGCAATGGCTGCAGACATGAGGTTTCCTTTTAGGGTAGTGAAAATATTGATTGTGGTGATGGTTGCACAAATCCATGAGTGTACTAAAAGTCATTTGATTGTGTATTTAAATGAGTCGATTATATACTGTGTGATTTATGTGTCAAGTTGTTTATGAAAAAAGAATTTAAGAACAATTTTTAGAAGCCATGACTTAAAAGTTGTGCACCTTCAAAGCTTTTGAGAAGACAAAGAAACTTCAAAGAGTATCAGGAAATTTTAAGACATCATTTGAAGTTCTGATGTAATTGCTAGTGCTGGGATTTACTCAATAACTTTGACCATTCACTTGATAACTTTGACCATTCACTTGTTTTGTTTGTGTTATTTTTGTCGATGCCATCAAATAGGAATTCATAAAATAGCCATCAATGGCTCAAAGGGTCGATGCCTGTTAAGACATGGAAAGTCCTGACCAATATCATTGGTAGCTGCTGTCATAGTCATTATTCAAATTGTTCTGGCCAGTGAAAATATTTAGATGTTCACCTTCCCAGTTAAATTCTGTTAAATTCTTTCTTTTCAGTTTTTCTTTTTTTGTCACCGGGGTTTGAATCCAGGAACATTTTATCACCGAGCCACATCCTCAGCCCTTTTTGTTTTTTATAAATTCTGTTAAATTCTAAGGAAACATTTTAGAAGAAAATTTTCGGTCAGGTGTAATAGTTTCTTCTTCACTCATCCAGACACATACAATAGTATTTAGCAGGATTGGCGCCTTTGAAGAGTGAAAGGGGAGGTAGCACAGGGTGTCTTCCATTTTTCAGGTTACTCTTTGCTTCACCACCCCTTGCCTGAGTAATAGAGAAGATCATCAACTCACCAAAATATTATATTTTTAAATAACTGCATGTTATCATCTCTTTTTAAAATATCATTTTATCCATGGTAACAGAAACTAGTTTCTTAATACCCTCTTTTTCCTTAGGAAGCTGTGAACAGGATGGTCTGCTATATCTGCCTTGCAGGTAGGTGTGGCCATGTGACTAAACTCTGGCCAATGGGATAGAAGCAAGAGTGGGCATACAATTTATGAAATCTCTCCTTAAAGGGAAAAAGTGTACCCTTTTTCCATGGTTCTTACTTCCTGATGGCAGAAATGTGCACATTAGACTGTACCTCCAGCATCCATGAGATTCCAAGGCAGATGGACTACCTTGCTCCCTAAGTCACAAGAAAGCAGGAATCTGGGTCTCCCTGATGCAATTCTTGGATGATCCACTTCCAGACTTGTACATGATACAGAAACAATTTTTCCCCCTTATTGAAGTCACTTCTATTTGGGGTATTCACTCACTGGCAGCCAATCCTAATCCTAACCATTACACTGGGTAATCAAAATTCTTTGGGAGTTCTCAATTCTCTAAAATGAAAGCCCAAATTTTCTAGCCTGGTAGTGAGGTGTCAAAGCT
>PVHX01014957.1:0-48457 GCA_004024805.1 Geosciurus inauris | reverse complement strand
ATAGCAGCACAATTCACAATTGCAAAACTGTGGAAGCAACCCAGATGTCCTTCAATAGATGAATGGATAAAGAAACTGTGGTACATGTACACAATGGAATATTATTCAGCAATAAAAGAGAATAAAATTATGGCATTTGCAGGCAAATGGATGGAACTGGAAAGCATTATGCTAAGTGAAGTAAGCCAATCCCAAAAAAACAAATGCCGAATGTTCTCTCTGATTAGTGGATACTGATGAATAAGGGAGGTGGGAATGGGAAACATAAGAGAAATAGAGGAACACTGGACGCGACATGGGGGAGGCGGGGGGCAGGAAAGGGGAATGGGTATAGTAAAGATGGTTGATTGAGATCGTCATCACTACCCTTGGTGCATGTATGAAAACACAATTGGTGTAACTTTATCTGGTTTGCAACCAGAGAAATGGAAAAACTGACCTCTATATATGTGCTATGACTTGAAATGCAATTAAATAAACTAAAAAAAAAAAAAGGACAGACTGTTACAGGTTGAATTGCACCATTCCCCAGTTCATATATTGAAGTCTGCATTAGTTTGGATCTTCAGTGTTCCTAAAAGTCTCATGTTAAGGCTTTGTCCATAATGTGGCAGTACTGGGAGGTGGCGGAAGGTTTAAGAGGTGGGGCCTCTTAAAAGTCTTCAGGTCTGCCATGGATTACTAAAACGAACAAACAAAAACTTAAAAAAAAAGCCACAAAATTTTCATTTAAACATTAAAAAGAAATAATAGAAGTCTTCAGATCATTTGGGTCATGCCCTCAAAGGGGACTGTGGAGCTCATTCTTCTTCTCCTTGTCTTTTTCACTTTTTGACCATCAGGTGAATGTTTTTTTCCCCACTAAGTACCTCCTCTGTGATGTGTCAGGCCTAAAGCAATGGGCCCAACCAGTCATGGACTAAAATCTCTAAAATTGTGAGCCAAAAATCCTTTTCTCCTCATGAGTAGTTTAACTTAGATACTTGTTATGGGAATAAACAGAACACTAACTAACACAAAGTTTTAATCCCCAGTCCCTCAGGAAAGTTCTTTATAGAGATTATCAAGTCAAAATGAAGTCATTATGGTTGATATTAATTCAGTATGGCTGATGTCCTCAGAAAACTTGAAATGGAATGGCCATTTGACCCAGCCATCCCACTTCTTGGTTTATACCCAAAGGACTTAAAACTAGCATACTATAGTGATGCAGCCACATCAATGTTTATAGCAGTTCAATACATAATAGCTAAACTATGAAACCAACCTAGACACCCTCCAACATATGAATGGATTAAAAAATGTGATACACACACACACACACACACACACACACACACACACACATGCACATATGATGGAATATTACTCAGCCTTAAAGAAGAATGAAATTATGGCATTAGCCAGGAGATGGATGGAGCTGGAGAATATCTTGCTAAGTGAAATAAGCCAATCCTCCCAAATCAAAAGCTGATGTTTTCTCTGATATGCAGGTGCTAATTCACAATGGTGGGGAGCTAGGAAAGAACAGAGTTACTTTAGATTAGGTAGAGGGGAGTAAACGGGAGGAGGAGGTATGGGGGTAAAAAGTATAGTAGAATGAATCAGACATTATTACTCTATGTGCATATATATGACTGGTGTGATTATACTACATGTACAACCAGAAGAATGAGAAATTATACTCCATTATATATGATGTATCAGAGTGCATTCTACTGCCATGTATAATTAAAACAAATAAAAAAAGATGTGATTTGGATACAGAGATATGCATAGAGGGAAGATAATGTGAAGAGGTTCAGTCTGTTATGAAGATTACCTAAACTATGTGACATAAGAATAGTTGAAGAGCTATAGTTATTTAGGATGGAAGAAGAAAGATATGAGAGCACGTTTTTGAAGGGCTTATGTGAATTATTTATTGTAGTTCCAGGTGGTAGAATTGGGACCAGTGAGGATACATTATTTGGAGTCAGACTTCTATTTGATATAAAGAAAAATCAACTTGTTAATTACATTTAAAACTATGCATAACTTTCCCTTTGTTCTAGTCAGAATTCAAGGAGAGGTAAAATAGGTGGATGTTTTATTTGTCACTTTTTAAATTTATTGGTATGTGTCATTGAATGGGTATTCACATCCCTTTGATATTTTTTAGAAAGTCAAAAGTCTAATTATGTATGAGCAAGGAATAGGGACTAACAGGGTAGACTAAGGAAAAGAAATGCAAAAGCTCTGAATCAAGAATACCTCAATATTTAATTTTGTAGAATGGTCAGAATGAGGATAATCCACCATGAAAGGGAGAAGGACCCAATGACTGAGATAAAAGAGAATTAGTTTTTGATTTCCTTTAAAAGAAGAGCAGGTGAATAAGATGTCAAACAGATTCATAGTTATGATTAGAATTGGACTGTGATAATTCTGCCATTACTCTGTATGTACCATGAGGGCAGACATAGGTCTAGCTTACTCAACACAGTGTTACTGAGACCAGCAGAATAAATGAATACCTAATGTCCATTCATATTCCTGTGTTTTAAAATATTCATTTGTCATGCCCAAAGTATTTTAGATATGTATGAAATAGTTCAGGATAAAAAAGTTATAAGGCAACCATTACCATTTATCATCCTTCGGCTGCTCTTGATAATACCACATTTTTATATATGACTAAACAAACTATTGCGTCTTGGCTTATTTTCCAAGTTTATTAAAATATCATATTTCATGTACTCTTTCTTTCAGCATTATATATCTGAGATTCAATTATACAGTTGATTAATTTTCATTGTTCCAGTTGTTTTATAATATATAACAATACTTTGTTCATTCTCTTGTTGGTGAACAATTAGATTGTATTCAGTTTGTTATTAATACACACAGTGCTGCCTGGAACTTGACACCTCATGCTCATGAATCTTTCTTGGACATATTCCTAAGAGTCCTAGGAAATATGAAGTCTTAGCTATACTAGATCATGTCAAGTTGTTTTCCAAAGTGATTGTATCACAACGTAACTAGTGTTTATGAGACCTCCTTGTGCCACAGTCTTTTCAACACTTAAAATTGCCAGACTTTAAATTTGTACTAATATGATATGTGTAAAATATCTCTCATGTGAGTTCATTTTGCTTTTTTTTTTTCAAAAATTAAATTAGGCTATATTTTGTTTAAAAACCAGCTAACAGAAAGAATAAATTGTGGTCCTTACATTTTAAGGGTATAGAGTTTTTGTGATGCATGTATATGGCAGAAAGCAATTACTTTCTTAAATAGTATACTATCATTCCAATGGAGATTTATTCTGTGTGTATCATCAAATGTGAAATAAACAAAAAAGGTAATTGATAATAATGTTATGTGAGAAAGATGATCAAGTCAACTGTAATAGAAATTTCATAAAGCTTTATAAGATTTTGATTTTATGTTTGGTAACAAATATGCAAACTTCAAGCAATAACTTGGTTTTCAAAGACATAGAAATCCTGTTCTTGGCACACAATGTCTATTCAGTAAGTATGTGTTTGAAGAATGTATAAATTAGTAGAAATATAAAGTGAGGAGGAGGAGAAAACAGAAGATGTTCTTTTTAGACTTCTGTGTTTTGAGGTATTATCATGACATCACGACAGCAGTGAAGAAAGAAGACTGTTGCTTTGGAAAGCCATCAGGAGAAGAGATGCAAATTAGGAGTCAGCTGGAATCCACTGCTAGAAAGGGTTCTCTCTAAATAACTACCAATGGCACTGAACCTTGTACTGTTCCTCAGTAATAGCATCTCTCAGTAGCCTTAAGGATTAATCACAGCAGACATGGGCACTAGGAAACCACCCTTAGTGGTTCAAGATGCAATACCTACATATTAAGGAAATAGTAACATAAAGGTTATAAACACTGAAGGTTTTGGGAAGAGAGTTAAAGGGCTAAAAGTATAAAACCAGTTTTTTCTAACTGACATTATTCTATTAAAGGTTTTGATTCTAGGTAAGATAGGGGTAATAGGCTCCATTTTGGCTCTACTTCTGGATATAGCTTTAACTTTGGGGCACAATGCATAGAACGACTATTTGAGAATATTTTATGCTACCACTAATAGGCAGATTGGGGGAGAAGTCTTAGAAAGAAAAAGATCAATCCAATTTGAGAACTGGGCCAAAATCTTGAACAGATATTTAACCAAAGAGGATATACAAAGAGCAAGTAAGAATGTAGAAGGATGATTAACATTAAGCCATTAGGGAAACATAAAATAAAACATAAAAAAAAACATAAAATAAAATTCCATATGAGATACCACCATACATCTATTAGAATCACTAAAAACAATATTATCATGAAGAAGGGCTGGTAAATATGTAGAACAACCAGAACCTTGTTAAATTGGTAGTAGGGATGCAAAGTGATAATATAATCATTCTGGAAAACAGTTTGGTATCTTGTTATAAAGATGAACATACATTTACCATATGACCCAGGAATTCCATTCTTGGATATATGCCATGGATCCATGACAGCCAGTATTCACACAAAAACTGCACATGCATGTTTGCAGAAGCATATTCATAATCACCCCAAACCAAAAAGAGCCCAAAGGTCTTTCAATGGGTGAAAGAATGAGCAAGTTGTGGCACACCCAGACAGTGAAGTGCATTTTGGCAATAAAAGTTAATGAACTATCTATAAATTTGAAAATTCAAAGACATCATGCTGAGTGAAAGAAGGTGGTCTCAAAAGCTTAAATATTGTATGATTCTATTTAGCTGACACTCTGAAAATGTACAAGTATCATGATAGAGAATAGATAGGGGTTTCTAGGAATTAGGGGGTGAGAGATGATCATGAGTATGAAGATGTAACAGGAGAGAGGTTTTTTGGGGGGTGAAATAGCTGTTCTACATCCTCGTTGTGGCAGTGATTGCATGAATCCACACCGTGTTAAATTTTATAGAACAGTATACCTAGAGTACACTGAGAATCTGATCAGTCTTACCTCATGATAAATTAAAACATAAAACAAAGATGAAAAAGTAACCAAGGAAGTGTTCTAAAAATAGATTCTCATTCTCATTAAAATAGATTCTCATGCTGTAAATTCAGCATGCTTACATATAAAATATCACAGTATGATTTTACATGTGCTAATATTGCACTGTTTTGATGATATGAAATATTTATATGAAATCAGTTACTTCTTAATTTTAGGATTTCATAGCAAGTCTTGATAGACAAAATTCTAGTTTCTTCATTTTAAACCAGCAAGCCATTATCATTAATGCTACTGGATTTACAAAGATTTCTGATATGAACAGATTTAAAATTAACATTCTATGCAGTGAATAAACAAATCTTGATATTAAGTGAGGTGGTTTTGATATGACTCACTATTTTTGAAACATTTTTTAAATATTGGTATGTTCTGTACCATTTTAAAAATCATTAAAATATTAATTTAGGACACTTATTTCTGTAAAATAGCTTAGAAATGTAAACTTAAATATGAAATAGATCCCTACATATTCTCTTTTCAGAAGTAATGTAGTGGATTTCACTTCATTTCATTTTCATAAGTGATACACTCTATGATATTTTTAGCCTCACTGTTAATTGGAATTATGTGAATAATTATTTGCCTTTCAAGTCTTTCACTTAAATCAATATTGCACCATTCTTTTCTTACCTAATTCATAGAGGGCTGCAGAAGCAGCATACTGAAAAGATAAAAGCTCATGTTAGAAAAAGAGGTCTTTCTAAATATGTCTTTGTTTTTAACATTTAATGCCTTTGTCCTTAATATTTTATTCATTTGAAATCACCTTCTTAGGCAATTTGCTGACAGGCTGGTATTATCTTTGGGAACTGGAGTCCCCACTTTGGTGCAGTTTTTAAAATACCTACCATGGGAACAGTTTTTCTCCTTGCATTTAAGAATCTGACTCATCCTTGCTAATATAACATGATGTTAACAATGACCTAAGAAACAAAGAGAGGAACTAACTTCCTTAGCATTTTTCTTCTATGTGATCTTTCTTCTCAGAATGTGCTTCGTGGAAGAAGCACCTAATTATTCTGCCAATACCAGAAAGCACTGTGAGGAGAGAGCTTGGCAAGTGTATCCTACTAGTATACCATGTAATGAATAGATTACAACACTTGTATTCTACTTGTGCACTACAGTGAAAATGTGAATAATAATAATAATAATAATAATAGTAACAAAATGATAGTTAAAATGGTAAACATTACCTCTCATTCTAATTGAAGAAAGTCCTTTTTATCCACTTTTGTTTGATGCCCCCTCCCTTTTGTTCTGCATAGAGAAGATCAGTCATTTACTCATTCAATCAGTATCAATTTAAATACTATGGAGTAGGTATTGTTCTGGAGGTAGGTAGGACTATAGGAATGAATGAAACAAAGTCCTTTCCCTCATGAAACTTAAATTCTAAGAGAATTAAACAGATGATTAGCAAGTAATTAAATGATATTTATTATATGCCAACAAATACTGTGGAGAAAATAAGACACAATGGGAGAGATTGTAGTTTTAAAGAGGGTGACTCTGTGAGGCCTCATGAGGAAAGTACTATTTGGGCAAATGTTGGAAAGAGATGAGGAAGCAAACCATGCAGGTGTCTTGGGGGAAAGGAGCTTGAACAACATGTTTAGTGAACAAGGAGGTCAGTGTGGCTGGGGCAGAGTAAGCTTGGGAGAGTAGGAGGTGAAGTCAGAGGGATTTTTCAGATGGGAATGGGGAAGCCCATGGTGGCCTCCAAGGCCTGTTGTGTGACTATTCCACTGAGTTATAAGGAGTCTCTGGAGGGCATTGAGTGGGCAGTTCTTTCCTGACACTACTATCTCTGAGAAACATGACATCATGCTCAAGCATCTACATACAAGCTTCTGTCCTCTTCCCTAGGAATCAGCTGTCATTACCAAGTGGTGCAGGTTGAAAGTGATGTTTCTGGAGCATCAGTTCACTAATGAGTAATTACATAGCATCATCACATCTTTATAAGATGGTGTGAATGCTTCACATTTATCGACATGCTAGATATCTTCAGACTCAGGACACCTAGTTCTTGTCCAGAGAAACTGTCAGTGATATGACTAGAGTACTCTGAGAGTGGCCATTCCCTTGTTTGTGTCATTAGTGGTATTCTTTTATGACAATTTTGAGTAGAATTGGTGCAGTATAACAGAATGGGTGTTATAATTAAAGAGGGAAGACCTGGGTTTGATTATTGCTTCAAATCCTTAAGAGTTATGTCATTTTTAAATTTTGATGTTTTTATCTGAAAGTGGACAAAATAATGTACATTCAATAATAATTGATTGCCTGCCCTCTGCCAGACTGTCTCACACTCTAGAAATGCAGTACATACAAGATTTAGCCCAGCCCTGAAGGCTCTCACAAGATGAAGAAGTCAAATAAGTAATTTCAACAGTATTTGTCTGATATGTTTAGGAAGATCAAATGAAAACAACTATTAGGAATGCTTATTAGCAGGTCTGACACCTAGTAGATCTGCACTAAGTGTCAGTTACATCTCCATAACCCTTTATTTTGAGAGGGGTTAGTGCTGGGGATTAAACTCATGGCTTTGAGTGAGGCCAGGTTTTAACCACTGAGCTACACTGCCAGCCCCTGTAATCCCTTTCTTTCTTGAGACTTCTCATTTAGTTGTGTTTTCCCGAGATGTATAAATAACAATTTTCATTCAGTGGATGTTATCTAACATCAATCATGTTAGAATAATCCTCTGACTCAGTTTCTTAAGACTGAAATAGAAAAATTGGGGAGAAAGTTGTGATTTGTGGTGATGTGTAAAGCCATGTATCTGTTCTATATGGTGACTGGTGTTTATTCGTACTCATTACATTGCCTTTGACTGAAGAGAGGGAGTTTAAATGTCTTTAAGTAAAGCTTCATGGCAGTACTCAGATGATATTTATTTTAGCAAAAAGGAACTAGATGGTGAAATAATAATATCATTAATAATTTACCTGTTAATATTGATAGTCTTAAATCTACTCCCTTTTTTAGAAACTTCTGAATAAATTGTCTTCTCAAATAACCTGCTTTGTATTTACAGTAAATGAGAGTAATGTTATTTTGAAGTCAGTGTTATGTCAGGTATAATATCATTGTATACAAACTACAGTTTTATGTCTTTAAAATACTTTAGTTTTATGATAGTTGAAAAATTACAACTCAGAGAAAATGTATTCCAGGTTAATCTTTAAAGTTCAATGGATACTAAATATGAAGAGAATGTAATTATTTTCATCCTAAACGATTTTATTACAAAGCCATTGACTTTTAAAAACATTTTAAACAATAATATTGTGTTCTTACTACGAATTTATAATTTTCTTTGCTCATAATTAATTGGCTTTCCTTTTCAATTTAGCAAAAATGGAATGTTTTCAATCTGTTCATAATATTTGTTAGTAATACATTATTTGTTGTTGATTGTATAATTTCTTTTGAAATCTTAGTGTTGTTTTACTATGATAAAACCTTGATTCTTATTGCTTTGATAGGAGGTGGATACTGGAATTTTCATTATTTAACACTAAGAATAGCTATAGTTGGAATTGTCAAATAATTCACAAGGCCAAATATTTGTGCACTGATAAACTGAGAATTATTCATTACTCCTTTTGAAGTGCAAAGTGTCAATTATATATGGACAGGGAGGTTTTCACTTGTTAGCTCCTTCCTAGGCCCTACACAGGGGCCCACAAACTCTATTTGTTTTCTGACTTGTTCTCTTTAAAATAGTATTTTTTGTTGACAATTTCAGGCTGTTTTCTTTTGCTGTGCTTTTGTTTATTTTTTCTTAGCATTTCCTGCTTCTTACCTTATAGATTCATTTTTGATGTTAGTGTTTAGCACTATTTTTTTCTTCCCTTTGGCATTTTGATTCTGGAAACAAACTTTCATGCATTTACCTGTCAACATGCATTTTTTTTCCATTCAGTGATAAAGAATTCAGACTTTTGCACTGTCTGATTATCTTTTAAATTTTGTATTCCAGTGAACTCTCTTTGGTGCTCCTGAAATTTTTTTAGAGTTAGGGTTAATATTTTTGAAAACTGTATTTCTTAGGATGATTCTAAAACCCTCTTTCATTGGGACATTAGAATAGTAGATAAAGTGGAAACAGTGATGTGGAATCTCACATGATGTCTCATAAACTGGCAGCAAGGATTGCAAGGTATATCATGGCATTGTTATGTTGCTTTCAGTAAGTTTATATCAGCATTTTCTGTTGTGAACCCCAGTTTCTACATCTGAATCTGCATTGTGACATTTGTGATAGTAATTTTGGAAAGAAATCCCTAGAATGTTTACTGTATTTGAAAAGTAAATATGAAAAGTAGCTTTAGTGAGTTCAAATTGCTATTTTAGTTTTACTAATAAGTGACTTTGAGTAATGGCAGAATAACATTATCTCATGTCCCAGTTTTCAGTCCTATTTTTGTTGGGGGTAAATCTCAAATTGACTTTGCATAATACAGCAAATAGTAGGTAGCATTAGCCATATCTTCTCCCATGATATTACTAACAACATGTCTTCTCAAATAGGACAGGTAAAAAATCTCTGGATATTAAAAAAAAATACAGTAGGGCCTGTTTGGTCAAAATTACAACTTTGTCATTGGATTAAGTAGAACTCAGTTTGGAATCAAAAAACCCAAATCTTATCTTTGGCTATAACATCAACTCAGTATGACTTTGGACAAGTCACTTAGTTCTCTTACTGTTTCCCTGCTTTGGAATAAGGAGAGAACAAGGTGGTCACTAGGATTCAGCACAAGTCTAAAATTCCATGATTATGTTTTTTTTCATAATGTATTTTAGTTAATAATTGGAATATTGATAAGCTTTTCCAAGGTAATACCTGTTAAAATTGGAAGTGTAAGTCTTTCCTATTAAGCTTGAACCACTCCCCATGAGCTGGTGTGGGATATTTGTTCCTACACGTAGGTGATGATCTGCTCTTACTTAGACAGTTAGATATTTAGCATGTTTTAAGCCAGAGTATAATCTGACATACATGAATGATTTTATGAAGGTGGAAGATCTTACTCATTAGTGGAGCAAATGAATGTCTTCCTTTTTCACCAGAGTTTTACTATGAATCATTCCTTTCCTTTCCTTTCTGCTTTCTAGCCCTAGTCTGCTTTGTCAGATTTGAGATCAGGCTGGTCCTGGTGACAGTCATTACTGGTACAGACATTTCACAACATTCAGAAACTTCAAGCACTGCTATATTCTTTCTACTTAAATTTGCTTTTTAAAGTATAGAAGCTGCATGCCAGCACTAAATAAAATGTTAAGTTATAATGATCTGCTTTCGGACTTGAGATGTTTTTTGGACTCCCCTGCCCATATGTCTCACTTGCAGTCCTTGTGAACACAGTGCACACACGGTTTCAAGTATGCATACACATGCACAAAAATGTACAATCCCTTGTACAACTGCCTACCTGCACACTCACAAACACATATGTGGTGCCTGACTTTGGACTTTCCACTTTAACTGGGAGCACTCTTTTTCCCAGTTGTTTCCTATAGTCCAGTTGTGGGAGCTTTGCCTTTATACCTAACATACAGTGGCTACTGTGGGCAACAATGAGCTTAAACAGAAGAATGAGGGTAATGTTTATTGGAATAAAAATTAGGCTTGAAATTCCTTGGGGGAAGGAACCAAATCTAATGTTTTCTTGTTCAGTGACATTTTTTATATTGATGCTGTTTTGGATCTTTTGGAGAAGGGAGGAAAAAAATTCAGCAAATCAGCTCTTTGAATCAGAAATGGAATTTGGAAGGCTGTTTTAGCGAGGCTTTTTGACAATCCTTGATTTAATCTGTTCGTACTGTGCTGAGAAGAGTAGCCTCACACTTTTGGTGAAAATCTGAGTGATGGAGGGTGTTTTTAAGGGGGAAACAGAGCAGTTGTTTAAATAATCATGGGCCAATAGCATTTGGTAGGTGGAGTTACTGTTGTGTGCATTACAGAGCAAGATAATTCTGAATGAAGACTTTAAACATTTCACATGCTGGACGGATTCTAGTCCTGCTCTTTGTGCAAATAAGTGACTAGGTGACTGGGTTTTGCTTAGTCTCCGTTAGTGAATGCAGCTCATTTGATAAGATTAAAAAAAATACATGTAAAGGATTTATCAGGAACCCTTATGAATATTTCATGAGTTGGTATATTCAGCTGAATGAATTCAGTGAGTGTCAGTGTGTAGCTTGCAGACAATCCTCATCCACAAGGAGGCTACTGACATAGGAAGCACTTTGGCGCATTTTCAGAGGCAAAGCCAGCCTGATAAAGCTCCTTGTGACAGCCTGACTTGCCATTCTTCGAGTATGCTGCTCTTGCTCTAAGCAGCTCCAACCTTGGAGCCACAGCTTCCCACATTAAAGAGTTCGCAGACTTATCAGCCTTATAACCTACAGCAGTGTCTCTGCTATGTTGGAGGGCTTTGCTTTGGGTGGTGAAAGCTAGCACTCCATTCAAGACATGACAGCAAAAAATTCTTCAAAGGAACTTAATGCTTCTGAGTCTGAGGTTTGCATTAAGACTTTCAAGGAGCAAATGCACTTAGAACTTGAGCTTCCGAGACTACCGGGAAACAGACCTACATCTCCCAAAATTTCTCCACGCAGTTCGCCAAGGAACTCACCATGCTTTTTCAGAAAGTTGCTGGTGAATAAAAGCATTCGGCAGCGACGTCGCTTCACTGTGGCTCATACATGGTAAGACGGGACTTGGAGGTATCTCTAGTGCTTTTCATATTCATTAGCAGCAGTGGTTTAGAAATGTAGAAAATGGAACGTTTGAGTTTTGTTCCAGATACATAGCACAAGTGTGAAATGAATGGAGAGAGTGGGTCAGGTGAAGAAATCATATATGCACTGTGTGCTAAATTGTCATGGTGCTACCTGCTGTTTCCAAGTAAAATGTGCCTCTAACTGTAGAGACTCCTTAAAATTGCTGCTTATAAAAATATGTAGCTTGTTCTAGAGAAATAGAGTGATAAAGGAGTTTTTAAAAGTCAGATTTTTGTTTAGTCTCTGTTAAAATGATAGGTGACTTTTGTTTGTTCTGTGGTTGTTGATGATTTTTTAATAGTATATTTTTGGTACTAGAATTAATGTTTTCATCGTAGTTCTAATTTATTTATTTTGATGATATATAAAGTCCAACTTAATCTATAGCATTACCATATTTTATAGTGTACAAGCCACTGAGTTTTTGATTTATTGACTTTTATCCTTGCACTACTTAAGGGAAACTAAGTTACCACTTCTGCATTGCACAGTTAATTACTTTTATTTATGATTTCAGATTGCTGCTATCTTTAAGAACCTCTTGTTTTAGAAAGTAACTTAAAATTTGTAGATGTTTTGGAGATGCCAAGTAAATAAATTCAGGAACCCTCTGTAAAAATTGCACTCAGCCTGCTACCTTGCATATATGGGCTACAAGAAATGTAAATACAGTAGAATGCCTTCCTTAAACCAATCTAATAATGTCATGTAAGGAAAAGCACAGTGAAATTAAATAACCTTGACTTGTAAAACCTAGGCCATTTCAGATTTCTTCAAAGGATATATTTTCTTTTAGATTAAAGTACCCTTCAAAATTAGGTATGTGTCCCTCACTTTCATTTAAACAGGGACGATAGTAATAAAGGGAGCTAGTACCTCTTAAAGGCAATCCTAACATATGGATTTTTTTGTCTGCATGCTAAATTGCCAACCAGCATCATAAACTGAGGATATCTGATTTTCAAAAATTAATATTCACTTGAATTGTTTTCTACTCATCTGAAATGTTTATCTGCCTAATCTATTGCATAGTAATTGGCAAACCAAAGTTACCCATAGAAAGATGTAGCTTGCCTTTGATGAACACCACACGGTTAGCCAATGTGTACTTTACTTGGCTAAATATGATATGGTTATTCTTGTTTTCTGACTGTGGACTGTTGTGTATCTATTTGCTGTTTTGGAGAATTTTTAAAAACATTTCTTTTATAAAGTAAATCTTGTTATTTTAGAACATGTGATTAGTTTTTTAAAACCTACCAATGGTGAGAGCATTTGTAGAAAGAGAAGGTTTATTGAAAAGTATGTACTGATTCAAAGAAATCCTCTTTTTCATACTTCACCCCTAACAGATGTGTATTTTTGAATAGTTTGTTAATAGTATAACTGAATAGGGGAAGATAAACAGATGTATTGTTAATTAGTTCTCATGAGAGGAACATATATAGAAAATATGTAATTGATTAATATATGCATATGTCCTACTACTCAAAGGAATATTTAACCATTATATGATGGTAAATCTTTTTAAAAGCATGTTAATATTTTCCTTAAGATAGTTTCAATTCCTAAGTATAATAATGTGACCTTTCTTTTTCTTAGAATAGATTTTTTTTGATGTGCTAGGAACAGAGAGCTATAAATACTGGTGTTTCTTTTCTTTTCAAAATAACAAAATTTTAGAATGATTAAAGAGCCAGTTTTACTCATGCATTATACAAATTTTCTTGCTGCAAGTTGCAAAAAGAACAATTTAATGATATCTGAGGTAACTTATGCTAATAAAATGATCCTCTTTTAGGTGAGTTAAAACAAAATTTTCCACAATTACCAAAAAAGAAAGTACATGACTTTGGTATAGTGAACCATAATATAGGCTTAAAGAATTCATTAATCATCAAACATAAAATAACTTCAGTTATGACTGTGATTCATTTTCATCTTTTCCCCCTCATAACCATATACTCCTCTTCTTATATTTCTTAGTAAAGCTCTATCACAGTTTGCTTCCAGCTCCTAATTAAGTTATCACTTATCTTTATTTCTTTTGTTTTATATCTGACTAAGTGCTTAACAGTTTTCAAGTTTATTTTCATAAAGCATGTAATAACAACCTATTTTTGGAAAATAGACATATATCTTATGTATTTGACTAATTTCTTTCCAAGTCTTAAAAGTTATGTGCTGCTTTTTTTTTTGCACATCATATGAAATAGTTACACAAGAAAATAAAAGCATAAGTACTTTATTTTTGCCTCTTTGTCATGAAGAAGTGTAACCAGTCTTTCATGATCAACGATTGGTATTTTCTAAACCATGCATTTAAGTTAGAAATTCCAAGATATGCACTTAGAAGTCTCTAAAAACATGTTATTACTTTACAGTAGACAGTAGGCTTCTTTTAAGGAAATTGGATTGTTTTGATTCCAGCATCGAAATTAAAGTAATTTTCATGATGAAGCTAAACAATGCAGAGGATGCAGTTTATATCTTAACCCACTGAAGAGGTTTTTTTTTTTTTTATCTTATTTATAGATTTCATATTTTGGTTAGATGAATGTGTAGTCTTGGTTTTTGAAAACCCAAGTTATGAAGTATGGACTAATGGCAGCAGATGTGAGAAACATTTGTGAAATTCTAACTCTGGAATTATATTTAAAATATCTGAAGAAAAGTAGATATTCAATGTATTGTTATTAATCAGAATATTTACACAATCCCAAATCTGGAAAGGATCTGAGTGATTATCTCCCTGCTTCCTTTTACCCTTGGGTAGAACCACAAATACTCCATCTTTGACATAGGGGAATCTGCCCTACTTTTAAGATTAAAGAGAAAACATTTCTGCTTCCTTCCTTAGTACATACACACTTTTACTATTTAATAGTCTAGATATTGGAAAATTCTCCCTTGTGTTGACCTATATAATTTTATGTAATATATAATCTATTTTCCCCTTCAGTGGATATTAAGAAAAAACTTGTAAGAACTTACATGAATGTAAAGCTCATTATCAACTGATCCTAGCATTTTCTTTTTTATTCACTTAACTTATAGAATTGAACACTGCTGTGAACATGAAAATCAAAAATTCTGATTTGACCCCAGTGTATTCCAACATCTAGTGTATTTTAAGTTTTTCACTAAAATGTTCATGTTATCTCATTTGAGTTTCATATTTCAAATTTGTTTCAGTATTGCATGTTGCAGACATGAAAGATATTCTGAATTGCTTTGGCTTGCTCTAAGTATTTCTGTTCCATTAGTCATTATTTTGACTCTGAATACCACCCAGATTTCTAAATTCTTCTCTGAATTCTGAAACCTCCAGAGTGGATGCTGCATTCATTGTTACAGGATGTGAGAACATATAGATGTAAAGCATGTCATACACTGCAAAGTGTTAATGGAATGTTGTGCATTGCTGAATAGGGAATAGGGGGATTATTGATAGAATTCTCAGGTCAGAATATAATTTAGCCCTAACCTCACATCTCAGGTGACAACTTCCAAGGCACAATGCCATCCTACCGCGTCTGTACAGCCCAGCTGCTTTTGCCTTGCACTTGCCACACAGTGTCCAACTTTTTCAAACTTCCCTGCTTTAATCATGTCCCAACCTCAGTCATTACTTCTCCATGAGCGAAGCTGCTGGTAATGGTCCTGAATACATCCTGGGCCCAGGGCACACCTACCTACAATGTACTTGAAGGGAAAATGTACTGATGAGCTCTGTCTGTCCATGCTTACATACAGGAAGTAGCTGGCTTTTAGTTAGCAGTGACTGTGAGAATAGCTTGTATTCTTCTTCCTTTTCCTCATTTAGTTCTACCTGCATCTTGAAAATCTTTCCTTATTTTAACAAAGGTTCATGAAACATACTTTTGTACCTAATATTTGAATGTAAATGTATTATAGTTTATACCCTAAAGTTTAAGGCTAAGTTCATACTATAAAGAAACTTACATGTGCCATGATAAAGTTGGAATAACTGGAAAAGAATAAAAAGAAAATGTATTGATTGAATATTCATTGAAGAAAAACGTTGGTTGAGAGCCCACTATGCACTAGACCCTCCTCTGGGCTTAGGAGATACAAAATGAGAAGAAGCCTTTGGCTTCAAGGAGTTCATACACCAGCTACAAGACACATATGCATTAATAATTAATCAATGAAGTGTGAATAATGCTATTGAAGTATAATGTTCAACATGTCATTAAGCACAGAAGAAATAACTATCATTAGAAAATGAGTCAATGTGTTAGGGAAGGTGAAGACAAAAGATGCCATTTGTGTGGGTTCTTGAAGAATGAATAGAAGTTTTCCAAGAGAAGAGTGGGCAGGAAGGGCATTTTTTTTTTGAGGGAGGGGGAGTACAAGAGAACAAATTGTAAGTGCTCTCATTTATTCAGCACTTATAATGTGTTTGATATTGTTCTAAATGTATTTGCCCATTGAATACCATGGCAAGCCCATGTATTATGCACTACAAGTTAAGTATCCTTTATCTGAAATGTTTGGGACCAAACTTTGGAATATTTGCATACAAATAATGAGCTATCTTAGGGATAAACCCAAGTCTAAACACAAAATTTACTTATATTTTTATATACATTATGTGCATAGCCTGAAGGAAATTTTATACAATATTTTAAATAATTGTATAAATCAAACAAAATTTCATGGTGTGAGATTTTCTACTTGTAGTAGGTATCATATTGGTACCCCGCCCCCCCCCAATTTTGGAATTTGGAGCATTTTGTATTTTGGAAATTTGGATTAGGGAGGCTGAACCTGTACTGCTATTTCTATTTCATAGGCAAAGGAATGAAGCTCAGAGAATATAAGTAATTTGCTCATGGTTACAGAAAATGTAAGTGGCTGGACTGGGATTATACTCCAAGTATGGGGAAGTGGGCATTGCTTACTGGGATTATGATCTAAATTGTAAGGTGAGGAATGTAGAAAATTAGACTATGCTAGTCAACTGGAGCCATACTCTGGGTTTCCAATATCATGAACAAGACTTGTGGCTGTAGTTCAACATTAGTGGGGAGATTGCAAGGTTTTGAGAAGGAGGTTGCCATAAATGGTTTTTACTTTGGAGCTGTAGTTTGCAGGCAGTGAAGAATGGGTTGGAGGAAGAGATTAGAGGCAAAAGGAGAAAGAAGAATATGCATTTGAGAGATAATTACTTCTAATTATATCATAAATCCCATAACATTGGAAACTGTGCTTATGACATTCTTTATGACTTAACAAATTACTGTTTATGATAAGTGAGAGGAAAGTATGTGAACTTGGTATCCCTTGCATTTATCACCTACAGTTTATGTTTTGCATAGGACTGGCTGGTATATTACCCCCACATGTGTCAACCAACCACAGCAAAGGTACATAGGAGGACGGGTACATCTGGGGAAAACCCTATCTATTAACTCAGTCCTAATTTACTGGAGGTTCTTTATGTTATACTTTAAGTGCAGACTCCAGGTTTTTTTTTTCTTTTATTTTTTAAAACAGGAATTATCTTAGACTACAATTAGAACCAAATACCGGTAGAAATCTATACTTTATATCCTGAGTCTGTTATTTTAATCAAGGCAAACATTTTATCAGTAAGTCTATAAATGGTATTTCCCTTGACTTTTAGTGTCCTCAAGTCCTCAATATATTGGATTTTTAAAATACTTATTGTAAAATGGCTTTGTAAAGTAGTGGTAAAAACTCCTAGGACAAAAGCCCAGGAAACCTGCCTGCTGCCAGACTGCTAAATTTTAAGTCTCTTTTGCAAAATCCTATTTGCCTTCTTTTTGCATTTCTTCCTCTTTCATTATCTCCCAGTTTTTCTCCTTGGATTTTATAGTGTTTCCTTCTGTAACATCACTGTCAAGCCACAGCAACATGATGCAAGGGGCAGTTAAGTGATTCTAAGAAAAGCATCTGAAAGGCTAACTGAGGTTTATAAGGCCCTACATTGTCTGGCCTCAGGCTGACTCTGACCTCATCCCCTGTCTTCTAGCCATGTGAGGCTTTCTGTTCTTCAACAAACCAAGCACATTTCCACCTCTGGGTCTTTGCACCTGGCTTTCTTCTGCTGGGAGGCTTTAATACCACAGATGTTGACATGGCTCACTCTTATTTCCATTCAGGCTTCTACTCATTGGCTATCAAGGCCATGACTACTCCCCACCAACCCCCCATGTATATTAGTACATTTTCACGTTCTAGTTTTGTTTTTTTTTTTAACTCTATTTTCCTTCTTGGCCCTTATAATTACCCAAACATACATTATACACCTGCTTGGTTGTTATATTGTTTTTCCTTTTATGGTCTATACCCCTGCTAAACTGTAATGAGGGCATGGATTATGTCCTGTTTTCTACCTCTAGGAACCTATAAGAAAAGTAGGTATTTAAAAGATATTTACTGAAGAAAACAAAAGAAAGCATTTATATGGTTTTTGTTTCCTGCTCTTTATTCTCAGATTATGTTTTCTTTAGTCTGATATGAAGGAGGAGGAAAGGAAGCTTAGTTGCTGCTAATTCTACAAACATTCCTGACGTCATCCATCTCTTAATAGCTGTGTTCCTTTTCTGCCAGTAGAACTGCTCTAACTTGCTTCCCATTTTATGTTCCATGATATTGCAGATGCAGATTTAATTACAATATCTTACTAGAGGCTAAGTGTTTTACATGGTAGCATATTTAATTAAGCCACCATGTACAAATCCTACTACCTAGCCTATAGTGCTATAAAGTCAATATTTGTCTGCCGCACTAAACAATTGTTTATTTGGTTATTCTTTATGCATCAAACAGCACAGTTGGTGCTTCGGCTTAGGAAAGCTCTACATATCTCTCATTAACTCTCTGAGTGGTTATGTGAACAAAGACATCTATTTGTTATTTTGGCTTCTAAGTGTTCACATACTATATATTAGAATATTCAATTACATTTTTGCACTGATGCAACATTTATAATACTAATTCTAGCAACAGACTCAGCAGTGTGAGATTTTTATAGGATTTCCCTGTGCTTGAAAGTAAGGTCCTTAACTTGTAGACTGAGGAAAGTGTGAATGATTAACTCTTGTCCTCTAGAAAAGACATCATCAGGCATGGACTTTCACTTGTTTTCATGTCATTTTTTATGACTTGGTAGGTTCAGGACCTCTGTCACTTCTCCTAATTTGCTTGACATGTTTATGTGATTACCACTATGTGTTTAAAAAATAAAAAAGTAACTTGTTGACCCTCTCAGATGGCTTCTTTCTAGAACTTAGGCATTTTGCCTTTGAGAGAGACTAGGAATGACTATGCCTCAAACTTTTGTAACAGAGAATGCCTGTGACACTGTTCCACTGACAGAGCCTGTCTTGTCCTCCTTCTTACAACTCAGGCTCATTGCAAAAGATCAGATTGGAAATCAAGGTGTGACTTAAGTAGAGCTTTTTTCAAACTCTGTTTTCTGGAACATCAGTGTTTGAACATCAGTGTTCTATTCCCTATCCTGCATCTGAGCAAAGCTACATGGATAACTACAGAGTTGGAGAATTCTGGAGGATCCTCAAATGGATTCCATGATCTCTGTGTACTTGGAAACTACCAGTTCAAGAGAGAAATGATTGGGGGAAAAGAAGACAGCAGTGTAGCTCTGCTTGATAAAGTTACAGAAATTTCTAGATAGTTGATAACATTAAAATCATGTGCATTTAATATGTCCAGCAATGGCAACAGGATAAAGGAAGAGGACAGAGATATCTGTGGATCAAGGAGAGGTCACTGGTAGTGAAAATTCAAAATTTCCAGAAGTTGAGAGGTTAGTACATACAGTACCTTTCACCTAGATTTACTAATTATTACTATTTGTACATATTTATCTTTCTGTATCTTTCTCCATATTTTGTCACATGTATACGTGTTTTTGTTTGGTTGAAAACAACATGTTCAGATTAAGAGTGGTATTTTGGAGATAAAAAAAAAAAGAGGATAGCCAGGCATAGTGGCACATGCCTATACTCCCAGCAGCTTGCGAGGCTGAGGCAGGAGGATGGCAAGTTCAAAGCCAGCCTCAGCAAAAGTGAAGCACTAAGCAACTCAGTGAGACCCTGTCTCTAAATAAAATACAAAATTGGGCTGGGGATGTGGCTCAGTGGTCCAGTGCCCCAGAGTTCAATCTCCAGTACCAAAAAAATAAAATAAAATAAAGAGGCTAATATATATTTTAACAATATGGAAGTACTGCCATTCCATCAGTATGTTCTTATACCCAATTTAAGAGTTTAATTCTTAACAGTGTTCTAACATACTGCCAAGTCATAAATAAATTAGTTGCCCCACTTCTTTAGACTATTGAAACAGTTATAGTGGAGGCTTAGAAGAATTCTAAGAGAATGTCTGTAAACATTCAAACTTGTCTTTCCTAAGAAAGGACGCAATTTCTTTTTCTAAAACTATTCAACTTGTACCATTAGTATGGAACATTATACAATGTCCTAAACTACACACGGTGTTCTATTATTGTATAATTTTGATCTCATCTTGAATTTTATTTTTTACTATTGATCTTTGTTTCATGCCACTTTATCTTGAGTCAAAGAAACAAAGTTGGGTGTCAGTATTTTCTCTGGACTACTAAAATTCCAGATTAGTCAGTTAACTGTCTTAAACTTTATTCTCTTCATTTGTAAGATGGATAAAATAACCGTATGTTCAAATATTTTTAAATGTTAATTTATTTTAAAAACATATCTGTCTACCCTGCTATCTATCTCTTGAGATAATAAAGTACTTAGCATAATACTTCATGCATTATAAGTCACATAATGGGTGTTGCTGTTTAATTATATCACTGAATCTCTAAACATGAACAAACATGCACATTATTGTCAAATTTTGATTGGCAAGGCAGGAATTAATTTTTATTTTTTGAAAAGTATCTTTGTGTATGGAATGTGCCAATTTGAAATAGTCAAAGTGCATATGGGTTTACAAAGAAGTAATTTATAATATCCACACTGTGACCATTCAATATACTGGATAAACACAATATTATTCATTTACTGTCAAGTAAAATAACATCCTAAAGAGCCAAGCTAAATTATACTAAAATGTACTGATTATCAAAAGCCCCAATGTGAATACCTTATATCCCCAATAGGAAACTTCATAGTTTTGTTTCACTATCATCAATATATTAAAAAAGTGTTTATGAATGTCCACTGTGTGAAAGAGATATGGTGAGAACCACTTTGAAGTCAGTCCATCCCCTTACAGCAACAAACTTGAAAGTAAAAGAAAAAACAAAACAAGAAGATGTCTTGTCTATTTCGGGATCCCATACATAAAGGCCCATATAAATTCAGTGAACAAATGCTTGGGAAGAATTCCAGTGCCATCAGAAACTCGTTTAATCTCAAAATGCCTTCTTGCTACCCTTTCTATTCCTCTACAAAATTTACAAGCTCTCACTTTGTTGCAGTTCAGAGGGTCTCTGAGTGTTTTTGCAGCTTATTTGTCCATAATTACCTCAGCAGTTCATACCGGAAACCTTTATCTCACCATCATGGCTTTTTATGCCTCTTCAAGAGAGGTCAGAAAAGACAGGGCACTTATACCTCGAGATCCAAGGTTCTCTTGCTGATGTCTTAACGAAGGAAGATTTTCCTCTAAGATTTACACTTTAATCTATATGCAAATTATTTTAACTTTAAGGCGCTGACTGTGGCCTTTGCCCTCACCTATCAGCCTGCTTAGCTAGGTGTAAGCTCATCCTTAAAACACAGTTGTGTCTCTGACATGCTCATGTTTACCAAAACAACATAAGGACTTCAGGAAGCCAGGTGGTATGGTTCTAAGAGTGTAGCACTTGAATTCCAATTTCACTTTTATTAGACAGTAGGTTTTGGGCAAAACATTCAGTCTTGGTTTCTCTTTCTGTATCTGTAAAATTATAAATATGCTACCTATATCTCAGTAGATTAAGTGAAGTAATTTTGGTAAAATGACTGGTACAATCCATAGCCCAATGACAGGTAACCAGCATATATTAGTTCATGAATGTACACAGACCTTATAACTTCATGTAAAACTATATGTAACATATAAATTACCTAAATATTTTATATGTCATAGTTTAATTAAATAATCTTTGATTGAGTAATTGTAGTACATCCTAAATTCACTCTTTTAGACCACTCAGATATTACTTAGCTTCATAAGATATTATTTTATCCTAAATCTCATATTAAAATTTAGTTAAAGTCCAATAAAGTTCCAAAAACTAAAAAATTAAAAAATATGTTATGAAGAATTTTTTGTGTGTGGTATAATTATTTTCATTCTTCACAGAGATAATTGTAAATTATTTTGACCATAAAATAATTTTTCTTTTTTAAAATTACCTTCTTGAATTTTCTTCATTAATAAAACTAGTATCAATGAAACGTTATTTCTTTAAGTTAATGGCAATAAATTTCTTCTAAACTAAAAAAAAAAATGTCATTTCAAAGTATTAAAATGTCTGAGGTGGTTTTTCCCAGTCAGTTGAATCTAACCTCCCAGTGACCTGTTTACATAAGAAAGTTTATTCATGAGGCAATGGAAAAGCACCTTGGATCTAGAGAGTCAAATATCTAGACAGGCATCCTGGCGCCACCATTCACAAACAGTTTTTTACTTATTTTTACTTTTTTGAGAGGGGGAGGGGTGCTTATTTAATCTTTGGGTGCTTCAAATTCCTAATCAGTAAATTAGAGATAAAGCAGTAATGATTATTTCTGTCTATATGATATTTAAGAAAATATTAAGATTGTTGAAAACATGGGTGCAGGGAGATAAATTTACTGGACAGAAAATAATGATTAACTAATTTTATTGTTTAAAAAGCAATGCTGCAAGTGTATTTGTATTTTATATGGAGAGCATTCTGTTAATAAACATTTTCAGTACCTTAATCATTGTGCAGATTTATTTTATGAAAGGTGAATGAGATTTCTGCTGTATGAGATCACTTAGGTAAGAGACTGTATGGAGACAGGGATGAGACTAAATGGTACCTTTGGATCTTATCTACTTCTGAGGGTCTTTATATCACTCTTACACTTCCTGCAGAAAGATAATAACAAGCTCATATGAGCAATATGTATTGCAGTGAAAGTTGTAGTTGACCTTTATCTGGATGACTTTACAACATTTACTTCAAATTGCTCTTTATTTGTTGGTCATTTCTAAGAATATTCAAGGATAAAAGCAGAAAAAATAAAGGTTATTTCTTTTCTTTTGACAAAGACTTCCTTCTCACATTATCTTTGATCAGGCTGATTCTTTCTCCTAGGAATTTCAAGGCAGGTAACAGTCACATCTTTAAGACAAGGGGTTCTATTTAAATGAACTGGTATGTCACTGAAAAATAGTCTCTCGAATAAACTCAAAGCTTAGGGACAGTGAAAAATAAAGTACTTTGGGGCTTTACAAGAATGTGCCAGGCTTCTGGTTCTGTCTAAATTAATAAAAGTAGGATTTTTAGAAACCTATCTGGAAATTATAGATTAAATTAAGCAGCTGTTTCATCTGAATAAAGCTTTGCAAGGTCTAATATTTTGAGGGAGCTATCTTCAGAAGCACAATGCTTGCTTGGAATTCAAGGGATTTGAGTTTTAATGCCAGCTTAATTCCAAATGTCTTGGGAGCCCATACACATATATTTGCTGCTGGTAACTATTTTGTCAATTGAGACTAGTAATTATCCACTGTACTACCCTTATCTTATGGATTTTGGTATGAATATTCAATACTAGTGTTTATGGGGTGGTCTGGTTTTCTGCAAAGGCATTTAGAAGAAAAAGAGAAACTCCTAAAAATATTTATACATATCACATTTTTAAAATGTCTCAGCTTCAAAATCCATTAGTAAATTTTACATTTTATGTGAATCTTAAAAGTGTTCTTGGCATGTGCTTAGTACTCTGTACAATAAGAAGTTTGTGTTTAGGGTTTCTTAGAGTGTTGCTGCATTTGTGTTCATTAATATTTTTTCAAAGGCTAAACCCCAGATGGACATTCCTTAGTGAGTTAACTTTGAAGTTTGGCTTGCATTTTCACTTTTTTAAAAGATGATTTTTAAATTTTTAACTGATACATAAAAACATGAAAATTGTGCATATTAATGGGGTACCACATCATGTTTCAAGACATGTAAACATTGCATAATGTTTAAATCATATTAAACATGTTTACCTCTTCATTTATCACTTTTTATGGTGAAAACTTTCAAAATACTCTAACTTTGAAATGTATAATGCATTATTGTTACGTATAGTCACTCTACTGTGCACATCAGAACCTCTTATTCTCATCTAACTATAGCACATTGATCAATTCCAGTAAACAAATATTTATTATTGGATGATGCTAGCACAATACATATTGCCATCAAGGACCTTTAATTTGGGTAAGGAGAGTGTGTGACCACTTGGCATGTGAAATAATTTTATTTGCATAAATATAAGTATTAAAATTATATAAGCATAAAACATAATGGCTTTCCACTGCTACTAGGCAATGCCAAAACTAAAGTTTAGAAAAGCAATAGTGCTATACCCATTTTTGGATGTATATGAACCTTGAATCTGCCACAAATTATGGTGAATTATATTCTTGAGCAATTGATCATTTCCTCTCCTCCTGTCCTCTTTTGGAAACTTCTAACCAAATTTCCCCCTCATATCTCCACTAACAGTGTTCTTACTGAGGTTATGGTATCTATGTGCCAAATCCTATGACCAACTCTCAATCCTCAATGAATTCAGCCCATTGGCAGCAGACAATACAGCTGATTCCTCCTTTTGTCTTGAAATACTATCTTTATTTATCTTCCACAACACTAATATTTCTTCTTCCTCATGGGCTGGCTGCTCTTTCTTAGTTTCCTTAGCAGAGTTGTCCTCTTGTCTCCAAACTCTAAACACTAGATTACCGCGGAGACATGTAGACCTCATTTTACCCTTTCTCCCTTTCTCTCTTCCTCTTCCTCCTTTTTCTCCTCCATTTTTGTCTACAATCATTTTCTAGGCCAGGTACCTCACTTAGACCTAGGACTGTAAGTAACATATGTATACAAATGATTCCCAAATTTATATCTTTAGCCAGGCTTTTATTTTTTCCTTCTGAACTCTAGACCTATATCTATCCAATAGCTTTCTCAATAGTCAAAACGGCCAAAATTGACACCATGGTTTTCACTCCCCCACCACACACACACACACACATCTTACACTCGTTGCAGTCTGTTCCCAATCTTCTCCTACTCAGTAAAATGAAATCCCACTTTTCTAATTGCTCAGCCTAGAAGTCTTGGAGTCTTGCATGACTCTATTTTCTTTCTGATACTTCTATTCCATATGCATCAACAAGTCCTATAAGCTCTACTTTTACATGAAACCAGAATCTTACCACTTCTCATCAGCAAACATTTTGATTCAAATGTTACCATTACCTTGTCCCTGGATTATTAAATTAACATCTTATTTATCTCCCTAATTTTACACTTTCCTCTTCACAATGTATTTCTCATGCTTTTGCCACCATGATCCTAAATGATGTCTGAGCAATTGTGCCAGTCCCCCATTGAGAGTGCTCCAGTAGCATCCCACCTCACTTAGAGTTTGGGTCAATGTGCAGGCACCTGTGATGACATGACTTCATTGCTCTCAACTGATTACTTCTCTAACTCCTTTCCTTCCCCTCACACCATTACAGCCACACCAGTCTGCTTGTTGGTCCTCAATCTAAGCAGCATCCCTTATCGAGGTTCTGCCTTTTCTCGTTACCAAGAAAGGATTTCTCCCAGATATCTGCACAGTTCTTCTTTTTTCTTTCAGATTGTTGCTCAAATTCACCCAATTGTAGAAGACTTTCTTGACCATCAAAATAGCATAACCCTCCCCAGCCTAGCCTTCTATCATCCTTGACCCTGCTTTTGTTTCTGTATGCATATATACCTATATTTGTGTATATACATATCTATATCTACATCAATATTTATATCCATATCACCTATATCTAATCTATATATATTTTATTGTCTGAATTCCCCCACTAGAATATAAACTCCATGAAGACAGGGACCTTATTTATTTTCTTCATTTCTAAATCCTCAAAGCTAGAATAGAAGCTAGCCCACGGGAGGCAATTAATATATATTTGTTGAATTAAGAGATAAATGAATTGCAGAATGTTTTAAGCACTTAGCCTCCAAGTTGAATGAGAGTGATATACAAAGATAAGTTAAAGTACAATGTGAAAAATAAAATAAAATCATAAAAGTTACTATCCCCTTCCAAAATTCATATTTTGATTATACTGTTTACCATTTGTAGGATCTTGAGCAAATGACTAATCCAGTGTCTTCTTCCCATTGTTCCTACTATATTATCAAATTTATTTTGTATGTTTGTGAAGGTTGAGTCAGATAATATGACACAAGCTAGGCATTCAGTAGACATTATTTCTCTTTATTCCCATGTCTAGTGCTTCACTTTACATTTACAGGTTAACCCTCTGTAATCTGTGTTACTCCTCTATAATTTCTCACTGACTTTCTAAATCCCATCTTATTGCCTTTCTTCCATTCTTCATCCCATAAGAGTTTTTGTTGTGATGCTATAATTAGCCTTACTATTAAAACATTAATCATTTTTTCTCCCCTTGCTTCAACAATGTAATATATTGAAAGAACTAGTTTGTCCTTTAGTTCTATTTCTACACATGGAAAGTTGAATAAATCTTTAACATTGCAGGACAGTAATAAATGAGTATTTATTCTTTAATTGGATGTACATTTCTTTGACTCACACTAGAACAGTGGCTCTTATCATGCCACTAATATGTTATGAATCAGTGGAAGTGAAAAGGATATTCATTAAGTGCACAGGGGATTGTACATAAATCAAAACCATTGCTATTTTTTTTTTGTCTGTGCTACAGCCAGGCTATTGAGCCAGCAGTTAGCAAATATGTATTTTCAGGAAAGAGAATCACAATTTTAAATGTTATTTGAAGGGCATTATGTGAAGAAAAAATAATCAGGAGTCATTGTATTAGCCTAATCTCTAAGAGGACAGGTGCTATTTCATGGAGCATGATAGCTGGAAAGTAATTGCTCAAGTTCTTAATTATTGTTTTCTCTAAGGTGTCTATACTTTTGTTGCATGTGGGACAGATTTATTTTGGATCATATTTTGCCAATGAGATATTGGCGGCCAGAGGGGCTATAATAACATAACATATGAAAATAAAGACTCTGAGGAACCCACATAGCTATTATTTATCAAAAAGTAGAATTGGAATTATTAAAAATTAGATTATTTGTCAAAAAATTAAAATATGAACAGTTGTACAACAGAAATTAGCAAAATGAAATAGCCCATTGTGTTTTTGATATAAATGTAATGATTTATATATGGTTTTTTAGGTTATGCTCATTTAGAATCTCTTTATTCCTGGGATTCAGGTAAGAATTCATTGTCAATTGAGACCTAATACTTACCATTGTATTCCTTTTCACAATAATGAAAAATATCAAGATGACATCTTTTCATTTTTCTCAGGTCCAAATGCTGTTTTTTGAATCTCCATACCAGATTATTTTAGCCAAGTCGTCTCCAGTTGCAAACTCTTAAGAGTTGTTTAGTTTTCAATGAAAGGCAATCTTTCAAGGAGTTTATGTCCTAATTTTTTTTTTTTTTTTTTTGGTTTTGCAGTAGCATACATCAGACGTAGTTATTGTGTTTGGATTGGGATTTTCATTTTTAACAAGTTCTCAAATTCTCTAGGCATTTAATGTTTCCATCTGGTCCTCATAAAAGATTTCACATTTGTAATGCAGCTCAGGCTTCTGCTCAGAAAGCATCATTATAATTCTATCCATGACTCCAGTTTGATAGAGGAGATGCTTTTCAAACTTTGGATTTGTTTTTGCTTTTTTTTTATTTCCTAAACATAGGAATAAAATTTGATTTTATCGGTTCATTTCTCTCTGAAAATAATGATAGTGTGCACACCGTGAGGACAAAGCTTATTCCCTACTCCTTCTGTGTAGTTTGAAGCTGCCAGGGCAGAAGTAACCACTCTGTGAGCCCAGTCCAAGGAAACTCAGCAGTCATCATAGTTTCTCTTTATTTAACAATCTGTTCTCAGTCATCACAGATGGAGAGGATATTTTCAAGAGCTTGAACATTTTCTTGAAATAGCCAAACAACTAGGAATCCCCTTTTCTGAATTAAGTAGTAGGTTTTGGGGCACAGTTTGAGCAAAAGTTCATAGCTTCTAGACAGGTCTTTTCTATGTGGTTAGATGTCCAGTATATGTTTGTGGATTTATTTAATGAATAGCTATTACTATACACCAGGCAGTGCTCTGATAGCTTCACAAATAGTAATTCGTTTAATCCTCAGAGAAGCTTTATGAATAAGGTCCTATTGGTATAAGTGTTAGGTAAGAGTGAGGAAATTGCGGCAAAAAAATAAGAGACCATATCTCTTATTTTTTTAAGAGATGACTCTTGTGACAGAGTCAGAAATCAAACTTAGGTACCCAGATTCCAAACTCCATGGTCCTAACTATTAAACTATGCTATGAATGATAGTAATGTGCTGCAGAGTTACAAGAATCTATTATTACTTTCCCAGATTTGTGTTGTACATTCTAGGTAACTTCCCCCAACAGCATAATTGACCTATAGTTGGCAATTGAAGAACATTTGTTTATTTTAGAGTTTAAGTATGAATGTAATAATAAATGAATTTGCCATATTTTTAAATTGCAAAGATGAATTGCAGTGGTAGCTAGTGGATAGGCTGCTGTTCTTTCAGAATGCCAATGGATTCCAGGATTCAAGGATAAACCATATTTAAATCCAGATTTGATCAAGATGATGCTTTGGAGTTTGCATTTTCAAATCTGGGAAAACTATCCTTATTTCTCTAATTTATCTTTAATATTATTTTATTTTTTAAAAATTTAATTATAGTAAAACACAAATAGCATAACATTTACTATCAACTATTTCTAAGTATACAGTTTAGCAGCATTAAGTGTGTTCTCCTTGTTTAGCAACAAACCTGTGGAACTAAAATCCAGTACCAATCAAACAACTCTACATTTACCCTTCTCTCCAGTTTTCAGCAACAGCTGTGTTTTGTTTATGCTTTCATCTCTCTGTGGACATTGAGACTATTTCCATCTTTTGGCTATTGTTAATAATACTGTTATGAACAGGGGTGTATAAATATCTCTTGGAGACTCTACTTTCAATCCTTTTGGGTATCCATGTGGATGTGAAATTGCTGGATCATATTGCAATTCTATTTTTAATTTTTTGAGGAAGTGCCTTACTGTTTTCCATAATAGCTGCACCATTTGACAGTATAACAGGGCACCAATGTTTCACTTTCTCTATGTCTTTACCAATATTTGTTATTCTCTGATTATTTTTTACAGTAATCACCCTAGTAGATGTGAGATGGCACATTATTATGGTTTTGATTTTCATTTCATTAATAATTAGTGTTGTTGAAACTCTTCGTGTGCTTGTTGACTATTTGTATATTTTTTTTAGAGGAATGTATGTTTAAGTCCTCTGGACATTTTTGATAGGCTATTGTTTGGTTGTTGAATTGTAGGAGTTCTTTTTCATTCTACATATTAATCTTTTTTAAAAAATATTTATTTTTTTTTTAGTTGCAGGTGGACAGAATATCTTTATTTTTATGTGGTGCTGAGGATCGAACCCAGTGCCTCACGCATGCTAGGCGAGCACGCTACCACTGCGCCACAATCCCAGCCCCCATATTAATCTTGTTAAATAAATACTTTGAAAATATTTTCTCTCCTCAAGTTATCTTTTTATTCTATTGATTATGTCCTTGGATACATAGACATTTTAAATTTTGATGGAGTCTGATTTATTTATTTCTACTTTTCTTGCCCATGCATTGTGGTGTCATAGCCAATAAATCATTATCATATCCAAGATCATGAAGCTTTTTTCCTCTAGGTTTCCTTATAAGCATTTTTAAAATTTGGTTCTCACATTTAAATCTTTGATCAATTTTGAATTGAATTTTTATGTTGTGTAAGGTAAAGGTCTAACTCATTTTTTTTTTCTTTTTTTTGGTACTGGAGATTGAACTCAGGGGCACATGACCACTGAGACATATCTCCAGCCCTATTTTGTGTTTTATGTAGAGACAGGGTCTCACTGAGTTGCTTAGTGCCTCACCGTTGCTGAGGCTGGCTTTGAACTCGCGATTATCCTGTCTCAGGTCTAACTCATTTTTTTCATGTAGATATCCAACTTTTCCAACACCACTTGTTGAAAAGACAGAGTTTTAGATGAAACTCAAATCATCTAACTATAAACCTTCAGTTCTTCTCATACTTTGGTCCAAATCAAAATGGATTTAGAAGGAATCATTTCTAAAGTTCTCAATTGTGAGCCATTTTTCTCACTTAGGACATTGGGTGATGTCTGGAGACATTTTTTATTGTAACTTCTTGGGGCAGAGGTGGAGCTATGGGTAGCTAGGGAACCGAGGCCAGGGATGCTGCTTTAACATCCTTCAAAGCATAGGACACCTCTCTACAACAAAGAATTATCTGGTCCCTTTGGACCAATAGGTCTGGAGTTGAGAAACTCTGACCTAGATAGAATACAATGAGTTAGGGCAATGTTGCAAGACTCAAAAACTGGAGAATCGTCTTTTTTGCCTTTTGGGGGCTCGGCAAAGATTACAGACTCAATTATATGGTTAGCTGGTTTTAAGAGACATGAAGTTCATATATGTTCTGTTAGGTTTTAATGATAGAATGCTATTTGGAATTTTATTTTTGACATCAAGACTGTCTCTCACTTTCATTCACTAAGACTTTGCCCATTTATACATTAGTTTTCTCCTTTTGGTCAGGAAGAAAATAATTATAGAGTTGATGATAAAATGTAATGTTCTATGCTGAACAAGGATTACAAGAATGTCTATAGTCTGCTTGGCCCAGCTACTACTACTTTTGAGCTACTTAAAGGAGAAAATGCCCAAAGCACAATATAAACAAGAAATGTTATTATAAATAAGCAAATTTATAATGCTTATACTTGGATTTGATTTTCAAAAGTGTGGCTCTGCTTAACTGAGCTGGAGCATAGGGCAATTTTATATTGGATGGTCATGGTCAGAAAACTTTATTGAGGAGGTCATGACTGAGTGGAGACCTGGCTGGCTAAAGTCTTCAGCCATGGGAAAATTTGGAGGAAGACAGTATTTCCACATAAAGACTAGAAAATGCAAGTGCAAAATCCTTAAGGTGAGAACAAGCTTGGTTTGTTTGAGAAATAGAAATAAGACCATTGAAGCAGATGATGAGTTTGGAAGGATAACAGTGGCATTATAAGACACAGATCAAATGATTATTTCTTTCTTCAGAGGAAAAAGAGAGGGAAGCATTGGATAGAACTTCCTGTGGAATAGGGAGAATACTTGAGAGATCCTCTAAACCTTAGAGATCAGCAGTTGGCAGACACATAGTCAGCTCTCTGTACAATAAAAAATATTTGATATGATGAGTTTATAAAGAGGAAAGATTTGTTTCGGCTCACAGTTTTGGAGGTTTCAGTCTATGACCACTTGGCCCCATAGCTTTGGGCCTGTGGCAGCAGAGTACATTGTGGGAGGTGTGCAAGGCAGGGAAAGCCTGTTCCCTTCCTGGCAGAGAAACAAAGGAGAGGAAGAGAGGAAGAGACTGAGGTTCCACATCCCCTTTGTGGTCACCTCTCACTACTGCCCCCTTAAAGTTCCCACCACTTCCCATTGATGCCACACTGAGGAACCTACCTTTAACACAGGGACCTTTGCAGGGACATTCCAGATCCAAATAATAGTAGCAGATGTGTAAAGAATTGGTTTTGTTTTTCAAGGTTGGTTCATATGATCATTATTGTTGAAGTATTTAGAGTACCCTTTCATCCACTTATTAAAACTACCAAGTACTTCCTGTATTTTAGGCACTATTCTAGGAGTAAACGTCAGAGAGACTGAGATGAATCAAACAGAATGCTATGCCAGGGAGGCCATGGTGTGTGTTCATGGATGGGGAGTTTGATAGAACTCTTAGTTATTGACCATGTGGCTTTGTCATGTATTTGGCCTTTTTGTTTCTGAATAGCTCCACCTATAAAATGAGGAATTTATTGAGTTACTTCATGCATTTCTGAGGTTGAGTATATTAAACATTTAAAACAGTACTGAAAGTGCTATGAGTGTAGCTCAGTGGTAGAGAGCACTTGCCTAGCAGGTGTGAGGCACTGGGTTCAATTCTCAGCACACATAAAAATATATAAATAAAATAAAGGTATTGTGTTCATCTACAACTAAATAACATTAAATTAAAAAAAACCTGTACCAAAGAAATTATAATGACTCAATAACTATTAACTATTGTTGTGATGGTTTTATAGAAAGGCATAAAAAGACTAGTTAATTCAGTCCAAAAGTTAGGAAAACCAAAAAGAAGAGGTGAAGGTTGAGTTCATTCATTCACCACTGACTTTTGTCATAAACATTTTACCAAATGCCTACTATATTCCAGATGCTCTTTTTCTGCTTTTTTGCATACTTCCTTCTTGCTGCCTGGATTGTCTCTGATGCTACTGTTCAGCTGTCAAACTTTAACACCTTCTCTTCAATGTGACCTTCAGTTCAGGGAAGAATACATACCTTAGTGAAATAAACTGCACAAATAATTGTTTAGTTGCAATTGTGAACCATGATAAGTGGAATCCAGTCAGTGAGAGAAAAAATGCAAAGAACATCAAAAAGAATCAAAGATGATGAAAGTTCCTAGCCAAGACATGCAATAAAAGGAGACTGAAAACCACAGGATGGGGCTGGGGCTGTAACTCAGTGGCAGAGCACTTGCCTAGCACATGTTAGGCACTGGGTTTGAACCTTAGCACCATATAAAAAAGCAAACAAGATAAAGGCATGCTGTCCCTCTACAACTACAAATTTTTTAAAAAAAAATACAGGATGCCATTAAAAATGAAATAATCAATAACTGTAGATTCTCTAACCTTCCCATATTTCATATATTTAGCTTCTAATATTCTAACAGTGAAATACAACCATGGGTTGTGGGTTAGCCATAAACAGATAAGGTGCAGAAAAATGTAGCTTCCTTTCAGCCAGGTGCGGTGGTACACACCTGTAATCCCAGCACTTAGGGAGGCTGAGACAGGAGAATCACAAGTTCAAAGCCAGCCTCAACAATGACGAGGCGCTTAACAACTCAGTGAGACCCTGTCTCTACATAAAAAACAAAATAGGGCTGGAGATGTGGCTCAGTGGTCAAATACCCTTGAGTTAAATCCCTGGTACCTGCTCCCCCCCACAAATAATGTAGCTTGCTTTCAAACCTAAATCAGACTTGAGATGGAGGAGGTATTGGGAGAGGAGCTGTTCTAAGGGGAAAAATAAACAGGGAATCTCCTAAAAGGAAGGAATATGGCTCTTTGAGTATATTCCTGCAGAAGACAAAGGTGAACAGGTAGGGCATGGGGAGCAGAACTGGGCTAGCATGAGGAGTTTTGTGTAAGAGCAGGAAAATTGGGGGTAATTCTCTGGAATTTGGATTGTACCAATATAAACACTTGATGCCATTTCTAGGTTCACATACTTGATATTCAAAATTAGACTCTTGAATATTAGAGCAAAGGTTTGAAAGCAGAGAATTTATTGTCTTTGAATAACCAGAATCTCTCATTGTATTGTGTATATAAAATCCCTTTTGTAAATAATACTGGATTACTAGATCAATTAATGAATTGATAAGTTTAGAAGATTATCATATACTATTATAGTTAACTTACTACCATTTGTTCAATATTGAAATGTTTAAAAAATTTTAAATTTACCTCAGTAAAAGATAAGAATATAATATGTGGTTACTGTAGTCAGGATTTCTTTAGCATTCTATAAACCAATAGCCTTTTAATTATTCTGCATGTATTCCATGGTGGTAGTAGACAACTGATTTTTGTGGCCAAAATTTTCAGATGGAATCATATTGTCTTGCTACTTAATGTACTCTGTTCAAACCTCATCAATATTGTGGAATGAGAAAACATGTTTTCTTTTTTTAAAAAATTAATTAATTAATTAATTTGTTCTATTTAGGTTTACATGATAGCAGAGTGTGATTCATTGTACACAGATGGAGCACAACTTTTCATTTCTCTGGTTGTATGTGACGTAGAATCACAACATACATGCAGTCATACATAAAGCTAGGACTATGATGTCCATCATATTCCACCATCTTTACTGTCCCCCTGCCCCTCCCCCTCCTGCCCCAGGGACCAATTTTCCTCCATTCTTCCCATGTCCTCCCCCACATTATGGATCAGCATCCACTTATCAATGAGTACACTTGGCATTTGGTTTTCTGAGAATGGCTTACTTCACTTAGCATAATATTCTCCAACTCCATCCATTTATCTGAAAATGCCATAATTTTATTCTCTCTTATTGCTGAGTAATATTCCACTGTGTATATACACCACAGTTTCTTTATCCATTCATCAGTTGAAGGGCACCTAGGTTTGTTTCACAGTTTAGCTATTGTGAATTGAGCTGCTATAAACATTGAAGTGGCTGCATCACTGTAGAATGCTGTTTTTAAGTCTTCTGGGTATAGACCAAGGAGTGGGATAGCTGGGTCAAATGGTGGTTCCATTCCAAGTTTTCTAAGGAATCTCCATACTGCTTTCCAGATTGGTTATACCAATTTGCAGTCCCACCAGCAATGTATGAGTGTGCCTTTCCCCCCACAACCTCGCCAATACTTATTATTGTTTGTATTCTTGATAATTGCCATTCTGACTGGTGTGAGATGAAATCTTAGGGTAGTTTTGATTTGCATTTCTCTGATTGCTAGAGATGTTGAACATTTTTTCATATGTCTGTTGATCGATTGTATATCTTCTTCTGTGAAGTTTCTGTTCATCTCCTTGGCCCATTTATTGATTGGGTTGTTTGTTTTTTTGGTGTTAAGTTTTTCTGAGTTCATTATATATCTTGGAGATTAGTGCTGTATTAGATGTGCGTGTGGCATAGATTTGTTACTAGAATGTCGGCTCTCTGTTCACTTCATTGATTGTTTCTTTTGCTGAGAAGAAGCTTTTGAGTTTGAATCCATCCCATTTATTGATTCTTGATTTCACTTCTGGTGCTAGAGGAATTTTGTTAAGGAAGTAAGGTCCTAATCCGACATGGTGAAGATTTAGGCCTATTTTTCCTTCTGTTAGGCATTGAGTCTCTGGTCTGATTCCCAGGTCCTTGATCCACTTTGAATTGAATTTTATGAATGGTGAGAGATAGGGGTTTAATTTCATAGAAAAAATGTTTTCATATCTATGGATATTATTTTTTTAGGCTTCCTTATGACTTTGAAATCCACCAACTCTTTAGGAAGTTTTAAAATAAAATAACATTTCTTCCCAGAGAAAGATCCTATACTCTGCATTTTTTGGGTTCAGAAACTCAATTTAAAGTAACTAGTGATTATTCCCTGACTATATCTATTATTAAGTACAAAAAGTCAATGGTTAAAACCAAGTATTGGTGAGATTCTTAAAATTTATATTCAAGGGTTCTCAGAGCAATTTATGCTTTACTGGGTATATACATAGTTTCATGCAGAAATCAGAGTAAACTGACATCATTTATTAGAGTTATATTTTAAAACTACTTACAGATTGACACCTGGGTAAATAGCTATATTTTATATTATCTTTACATAGACCAGAGTATAAGAGACAGAAGTTGTTTTTTCTTTTGCTTTTACTCTTTTAAAATGATGCATTAAGCTATCTCAGTGAAGTTAGACAAACGCTTTCACCTAAAGTGTGTGGTTTTTACTTTAGAGCAGAGTAGGGTCTGCTGAATTGGTTTTAAGATTATGTATTTCAATGTTTTGCTTTGCTTGTTGTAGACACAACGTAAATCTCACAAGGCATTTATAATATGAGATTAATATTTTAGCATCCCATATCAAAATTTCTAAGTACCTAGAAACTGGCAGTGACATCAGCAGTTTAGGTGGTCTTTCAAATACGTCAATTTAAGGGTAGGATTTAGAAACAAGTAGAGATCAGGCTGAGAAGACTATCATTTTAAAGAGTGTATATGGAACACAACTACATTAGTAGAATATGCCTGTGTTATACATTTGTCAACCACTACCAATTGAGGGCACACTGTACTGGGTAGATAATAATTGTGTTTTATAATAATTAAAAGATGTTGTGATAAAGACTGTGAGCTAAAGATGAAATGCTACCCATTGTGGGAATTGCAATAATTTCACATTGTAATGATAAAACTACCTTTAAAATTGAAAACATTTCTCACTTTTTTCTGCTTTTGGGACTAGTTATATTCTCAAATTAATGATTGGGGTTCTTACTTACAGTTTTTACATTTGAATGCATTCTATATGATGACATATAGTTTTGATGACCTGATTAATACTGATAAAAACTTTCATTGGCATTGCCTGGGGCTAGTAGGTTATTTGCATATTTTATTTTCATATCATTGCAATAAAAACTAAATGTATTAATGCTTTTTCTAGCCTAGAAATCATTAATTAAGGAACTGAAGCTTAATTAACTTAAAAAGCAATTTTTAGAATATGTTTTCAGGTCATATAAAGTTATTTAAATGTCCTATGCAAATTTATAGGATTAAATAATTTTTAGAAAACTATTTCCAACAGATCACATATTTTCACAGTCGCTGCAAATCAGTATTATATGGGAGTTCCTTTGCATCCAGAGACACAGACAATTAGATATTTTCACATCTAAGTAGACTCTTATTTGTTTAATCCTTTGTATAGTCCTAACCTAAATTCACACCAGAAGCCTATCTAGGTACAGTTTGGGGGAACTTACTTAAGTGAACAATGCACTCAGAGAGATAAAGGAGCTGAGTACTTCTCTGGTTCATTTGTGTGTGTTAGTCTTAGGTTTTCATTCTTCAGTTTAGGTCAGCCAGTCAGTAAGAATTCACTGAGTGGTCGGTTACTCTTGACTGAGACCTATACAAAGAAAAATAAATACATCATCAACAAATATTTATTGACACGTAGAGGTATAATTTCTCTTTAAAGAGTTTGCATTAACATTGGGAGATTATATATGTATATTTCTTAAATGTCTATTTTAAATCTGGCCAGGAAATTTTGCTGCTGGTCAATGGTGTAGCTATGCCAGTTGCAAGAATATGTCAGATACAGTAGGATTCTGTTTAAAACAGGTGTCTGACATCATAGTAATGGAGGTCAGGGAAATAGAATTCCAAATATATCATACACTTACAGAGCACTGAGAATCAGTGATTTTACCACTGAGTGGGGAGACTGGTGATTATCTATTGGTACCTTGGAGAGCTCCTAATAACCTCTGACTTTGATCTTGTTAACGTTCTACTGGGGCCTTTCATCATCCTAGTCCTAGGCTTACTTGATTAGTTCTTTCATGTGGTGGGACTAAAGGTACTTAATGCAGTTGCAATCAACTTTGCTGTGACTAGTCTGTGTGGTGCTCAGACATCATCTTCAGCCTATTAAAACACTTTTGGATCTAGTACCAGATCATGGGCAATGCTTTGGGGGTTCTTCAAGAACTGCAGAAAACAAATAGGCTTATCAGGAGTTCATAATGTTGGAAAATTCTCTCTCCAGGGAAAGGAACATTTTTTTGGCTGAGACAGGGCAAGTGTTGCCAAGGACAAGGTGGCATATGCTCAGCTCCAGTTAGTACAATTAGTAGTAGAAACAATAAACAGAGTTTAGAGAAGGAAGTTGTTGCTGAGGGCTATAGAACCCATGAAAGTTTCCACACACTAGCTATCATGATAGAAACATTCAGACACTGAGAGACAGGAGAGGGATTCCAGGTAGAGAAAGAGCTAGCATCAACATTCCATTGATTTCAGAGGAAGACAATTAAAAGATAAGGTTTATCCACCTGCAAAAGAAAAGAAACATGTAAGCAGGGACTAACATTAGAATAATTACTAGTTATGCCGTATGAAAAGTAATGAGAGCACAAACTTAACAATGCTTAGGAGATGGTCTTAGGCATAAAGAATCAGTATTGGATAGGGCGAAGTAGGGCACTCTCTGGAGTTTTGTCTCTGGTCTGAGTTACTGTGTTCTGTTCTTGTAAGTGTATGATATGTGCGCTTAACTGAAGAATTAAATTCTGGAAGAAAATAATTCCATAAACAAAGGAAAAAGCTTCTGTATATGGAAGATCTTAGTTATACGTATTTTAATCTTTCATCATATGGGTTATTTCAACTGAATTCATTTTTACCTCTTGAGCTGTCTGCCCACTAATTGCTTATGCTCCTGCCAGATTTGATTTTTGGATATGCCCCTCTGAGGGATTCTCCATAAAAGTAACCTCTATTAATGTGAAGTAGAGTTGTTTATATTGGCAGAGTCCTAGAGGATAGAAAAATAATAAATGGTTATAAAGAATATACAAACATTGTTTTCTATAGTATTTAATTAGGTCTTTTGCCAAGACATTTTTAGAATGTCTACAAAAATATAAATACAGCATGAAAATATCTTGCAGTTGGAACTACTTTAGAGGTTATCTCATTAACCTCCAGTATAATCAGGTAGCCATCCAACCTGCATTACCACTGTGGTGGCTGGTCAAGAGTCTATGTTTGAAGATTGTCAGACAGAAGCTCACTGTCCCAAGGTAGTCAGTTCACTATTGACTCACTTGGAAAAGCCTTGCTTTAAGCTATCATCTGTCCATGTGACTTGATATCTATTGTTCCAGTTTCTTTTGAAGGAAGTTATACCAACAAGGTAAATTCATAAAATTTTTTGACAATTTATTTGGCACGTAATTTATATAAAAAATTTTCTAGATTCCACAAATGATGAAATTATGAATAAGGATATGATATTTATCTTCAGTGCAAAGACATATTCTGGTAAATATTTTGTTTACCAGAATATATGGGTGGAGAGATGAATAAATTATAATGATTTTTCCCTGGCATTATTAAATAATGGGGAAACTTTGGATAGAGATATAAGTTTGATGTATTACATGTTACGTGAATGACATAAAATGCAGCATTATAATGTCCTAATATCCCCAAGAATGGTGACATAATTTTTTTTATTGCATACCCTATCAGTGAAGAAAAACTTAGGCAAATCTAACATTTATATCTTTACTTTCAAATTATAAACATGAATTACTGAACTAAAATATCACATATGTAATCTAGGCATATTTAAACACATTTTATACAGGAAATACCTTATATGCCTCATGTTGCAGACCACATGATAAGGATGAGATTTATATCTCTCTTTGCTACTCAAACCTATAACTTCTCTTGAAAATAGTGTTTCAGTGTCCATTACATCTTTGTCTTTCTAATTAGAGTCAGCGCCTGCAATATGGTAGTATTTAAAATTTGGCACAGGAATGTTAGAACTCACCAAATTGAAACAAAATAGACTCTGAGAGGATATTGAGAAACTAAGAGTACTTCAAGGGAGGATATGATATAATGAATGTCTGAAAAACAATGTAAAAGAAAGTTATGTGGTTTTAACATAGAATTAGTAAAAGACAGAAGATACACTATAACAGCAGATAAAAAGATTTAAAGTTTGAAACAGTGTAAAATAAGCTAGAATCTTGATCTTTTTAGAGGCCTAATCACCCCATAGAGTAGAAATCTGAGATTTTAACAGATAAATATTTTCAAAGAATACAGTTGCATGGAGGCAAAATTTAAGATATAGAAAGAAAAAGGAAGAAAATAATGCCTTGTTACCCTTCTTTCTTATAGATTTCATATAAATTTTACAGCCTTCAAAGTCTCACTCAGAATTTGTGCTTATAATGTCAATGGTCCTTTTCTAGATCTAGATAACATTGTGTCTCATGTTCTCTGGTATCTCATGTATTCCTAGTTAGGTGAAACTGCAGCATGTAGTACAGCTTCAAGATTCAATTCTCAGGTTTAGTATCAAATGGTCTGGTATACATCACAGGTCCACTGTGATAATAGGGAAAATGGATTCAATTTCTTTGTTTTGTTCTGTGATTTGCAAAATGGGGTTAAAAAAAGCACTTTCTCCATAGGGTTATTGTGAGAATCCTACCAGTTAATATATGGAACAATACTTAGAACCCCAACTAGCACTAATAGCTACCATGTGTTTGCTATTATTGATATTCATATAAGGGAGTGGGCATAGTGTCTAGCATAGAGTGTGTGCTTCCTAAGTATCTGCTGTCATTCTTATTACCAGGAACTCCATTCCAATTTGGTAAGCTTTATTTCAGACTTTGGTTACAATGTAAAACAAATGGAAGAATATCCTCTTAACACAAATTTGTGTTCTTCACTGAACAAACCAACAAGATAGGATGGCAAATGGCCTCCTGAAGAAGGGCATGTGCTTCACCTTTTAGTCATAACACATGTATGCTAAGGACTGGTCTACAATACATAACATGGCTTGCACTTTTCTCAGCTGTAAATCAATATTTGCTTTGAGTAATCCTATTAGTTTGTGCCCAGTGTTATTGTGATTGTATATGTTCAAATTCTTGGTCCTTGTTTTACCTATTAGCTTTAATAAACTTCCCTATTTTAGTATTATAATCCAGTAAAATTAAAAAGTATATGATCAGGTAAATGTGTGCTCTAAGTTGGTAGAATGTAATTTAATATTTTAATATTTTGAAATAAATAAGATTTATATTACAAATATTTTATAACATACTTTTTGACATTTTATCATTGCTAAAAAAAGTGGTTTAGATTTATGATCTAAAGTCTCCTGACTCTTCTGTCTCAAACTAAAGCAGAAAACCCCAACACTAATTCTCACACAAAATTTATGAGTATTATTTAGCTTTTTAATGTGAAATATGTCATATTTAGTATAGTATTAAGCACTATTGACCACATTTCTTAATTGTAATCACCATAATGGAATGAAATAACTTCTTTTTAGGTAGGCACAACATTATAAAACTTTTTAAATATTTAGTTTAAGATAGATTTGACTTCATACAAACTTTTCTCTTTTAAAAATTTTATTTCAGGGCTGGGGATGTGGCTCAGTGGTAGAGTACTTGCCTAGCATGTGTGAGGCCCTGGATTCAATCCTCAGCATCACATTATAAACAAACAAAAAAACAAACAAATAAATAAAGGTTCTTTGACAACAAAATATATTTTAAGAAATTTGTTTAATGAAACATTAAGTGAACATAAAGAAAAATAATAAAAAGAGTAGAGAGTTGTAGATATTACAAAGTCCTTGGAATGCTCAGGGAAAACAGTATTTAAAGAAATTCTGGTTTAATATTGTGGAAAGCAGAATTGACTTCAGATAATATTTTTTATTTTTTGTACTAGAGATTGAACCCAGGGACACTGAGCCATATCCCCAGCCATTTCTTATATTGTATTTAGAGACAAGATCTCGCTGACTTGCTTAGGGCCTCACTAAATTGCTGAGGCTGGCTTTGAACTCATGATCCTCCTGCCTCAGCCTCCTGAGCCACTGGGATTACAGGCCTGCTGCCACCAGATAATCTTAAATTTGAAATGACCACTTTCAAATTACTCTTTCAGTGATCCCAATAATAAATGATATTTCCTTTTTATACAAAAGTATGCTCAAACAATTTTATTTCTGTTGGTCATCGCAAATTGTAACCCTAATTTCAGAGGACTTGGAGGGATTCAGTGTCGTAGTCAAGTATCACATACTTGATATTCAAACCTGAACTTCTGATGCCAAATGCTATATTCACAGGTATTTAGAGTGAATAAACTAAAAGAATTAATTAGAAAATTGTAGGTGAAAATATAGCACTCTCTTTATGGACTAATGAAAAAAGAATTAATATTCTTTTTTTTTTTTTTTTTTTTAATTTTCACTCTTATCTGGCATTCCTTTGCAGACAAGGGCCATGGAAAGGGAGGAGACAGAGAAACAAGGTCCAAAAAGGAAAGTGATTCACAGTCAATAAATATGGTTTTGCTGGAAGGAGAGCTAGTTTCCATTGGTGATAATTTGATGCAGCACACCCAAAATATAAAATCAAATTTATATTTTTTAATTGACAATCTTTTGAATTAATAACATAGAGGGAAAATAAAATATTTTAGTGATCCATACACTTATTTATGTTTGTGTATGTGTGGGTGTGGTATTTTTCTCTTCTATTATTCCAGAATTGGGCTGTAGCCTGCAAGTAAATTAGAGAGCACTTGTTTTAATTTTTAATTATTGATCAGCTGCCTGTAAGGTTCATTTTCTATTAATGCAGAGGTGGAATTGTGTTTTTTCCTTGCTCTTTAGCTCTTGATGAACCCCATATGGTTCTGATGCTCAGTGCTCTTCAATAATTCAAACAGTATGGAAAAAAAATCATCAATTTTTGAAAATCTAGAGCAGTGGTTCTCGAAGTTGTGTTTTTCCTACGAAGAGTAGAAATATTATCTCAAGTTAAATTATAATTTAGACTTAAACTTTTAAATTGTGTGTAAGCAAAGCTGTTTGGCTTTTATATAAGAAGAAGTACTCTTTCATGACTCGTTCAGCTTTCCATGCCTTTCTGGTGGCCCCAAACAGCTCCTTACAGTCCTGGGGCTCTCATTGAGTAGACTGTGAAGAACTGATGCAGGTGACAGAATGGTCAGAGTGTAGCTCAGATGCAGGGATGAGACCTGTCTGCATGCAAACCATGATCTCACCATCAACTAATCCTGATTCCTTGCTTACGCACCACTTTTCCTCATTAAAATGGGGATAAAATAGTGCTCACCTCATAAAACCCATCTGAAAGTTGAAGTAATGCGCAGAAAGTGCTTGTCATGTATTATTACTCATATCAATATTTAACAATCCCTGCTCAGGCATACTCATAGTGATACAAGGTTGGCAGGATGATGCAGTGGTGGAGATAATGCCAGTTACAGTGTGACTTTCTTGGTGAGAGACCCAAATATTTCAAATTGTAATTCTAAGGCAAATACAGTTTATGGTTTTTCAATTATAAGATTTGTGTATATATATAAGATTTATGTGTGTGTATATATATGTGTGTAATTTTACATATGTATACATGTTATAATGTGTATATATATATAATGTATGTAGATATATAAGGCACACACTCTAAATAATAAGTTGCAAATTATCCCTTAAGATACTGAACTGGTGAAAATCTTTAGGATATAATATAATTTTTCTTTGGCAATATGTTAAAACATTTAAGGTAATTTCACAGAGGAAGACGGCAAATAAAATCTTTCCACATGCGAATAAGCTCTAGTTTTTTCAGGACAGAGCTTCTAAAGTAGAAATGTTTAATGCCATGGCATTATTTTAATAATAACTAAGCAAGTCATTTTGCATCCCTCTGTCCCTCCCTTCCTTATCTTCTTCCCTTAATACCAAGCACCATTTTTTTAAATGAAGTAAAATGAGTACTACAGGCTCTTAGGTAGTGGCTGGTCACTAACCACTAAGCCTTCTATGTCTAGATGATACTTTAATTCCAGCAGTGCATAAGTACAGCAGAAGCACCAGGTGAACATTCCAGGAAGAAGCGTCTTACAAGATTGCACTGGCAGATGGGAGCAGCGAACATGCTACTCTCATTCTTTCTCTATTTGCCAAACTATCTTGCTTCCCATCAGTTCCTGCCATGAATTGCCTGGCCCAGGCTCTCTTTGTTCATCCTGCCACACAAACCCTGGCTTCTTTGCATGCTGCACTTATCTCCCAGAGATAAGTGATTTATTTGCTCTATGTCCCAGGCCTGGTGCATATGATACTTCAACTTATTGAATGTATTAGAAGATCTCTTCTTAAGACAAACAAAATATACATGCTATGGAGAAGTAGTATACTTAGGTTTGCTTTAATTTTATTTAGAACCATTTCTGGAATATGTTAGTAGCTAGCTGAGAGCAAGATGAAGTCAGGAAAGAAGCCAGAGATAAGGTAGATGCATCAGCTGAGAAGAGAAGGGTACCACATTGCAAAGGGGGAAGCAGGAGAAGAGGCTGAAGTTCTGTCTCCATCTCTGTCTCTCTCTTTCCTTTAGTTTTGCCTTAAATTTTTTATTCAAATCATCTCTTACTTCTTGGACTAGCTATCAATATGAGACTTTAGTTAATTAGCATTTCAAATAGAGACAGTGGGTGATGATTCTGAGAGTCACCTACTCCAAATGACAGCTTGACTAACCTAGTGACACAGGTCCCAGCCCCACCCCTATCCTGCACTTGGCTTTCCAGAATTCCCTCCTTAAATCTTTTTTTTTTTTTTTAATATTTTTTAGTTGTAGATGGACACAATGTCTTTATTGTATTGCTTTGTATGTGGTGCTGAGGATCGAACCCAGGGCCTCACGCACGCGAGGCAAGCGCTCCACCGCTGAGCCACCATCCCAGCCCCCCTCCTTAAATCTTAACCTTCATGTGTTCCTTTTTATTATTTTGTATTAATTTTGCAAATTAATAGGTTTCGCCATGACATTTCCATATGTGCATAAATTTTGCATTGATAATATTCATCTTCCCTTCTATTTTTTCTTGCCCTCTCCTCTCTCCTCATTCTCTCTGGCCCCTTTCCAGTCCCCAGTAGTCCCTCATCTACTTCCAGGTAATATGTTATGTTATGTTGTTAGTGTTTGCATATGAAAGAAAACATGTGCTACTTGTTTTTCTGTGTCTGGCTTATTTTGCCTAACCTGATATTCTCCAATTCTACCCATTTTCATGCAAATGACAAGATTTCATTTTTCTTTATGATTGAATAATATTCATTGTTTATAATACACACCACGTTTTCTTTATCCATTTATCTGTTGAAGGGTACCTAGGATGATTCCATATCTTGGCAACTGTAAATAGTGCCACAATAATCATGGGTATGCAGGGATTTCTCTTGTATTCTGACTTCATTTCCTTCTGGTATATACCTAGGAGAGGTATAGCTGGATCATATGGTAGCTTTACTTTTAGTAGAAAAAGCCACTATAGTGTTTTTCATAGTACTATACTATGACACACCTCAAGGACAGCATCACACTGAATGGGGACTACCAATTTGCAGTCCCACCAGCAATGTATGAGTGTGCCTTTTCCCTCACATCCTCGCCAACACTTACTGTTGTTTGTATTCTTGATAACTGCCATTCTGACTGGGGTGATATGAAATCTTAGGGTAGTTTTGATTTGCATTTCTCTAATTGCTAGAGAAGTTGAACATTTTTTCATGTATTTGTTGATCAATTGTGTATCTTCTTCTGAGAAGTTTCTGTTCAGCTCCTTAGCCAATTTATTGATTGGGTTGTTTGTTTTTATGGTGTTAAGTTTTTTGAATTCTTTATATATCCTGGAGATCTGTGCTCTATCTGATGTGCATGTGGCAAAATATTGCTCCCAAAATGTAGGCTCTGTCTTCACTTCATTGATTATTTCTTTTACTGAGAAGAAGATTTTGAGTTTGAATGCATCCCATTTATTGATTCTTGACTTTATTTCCTGCACTTTAGGAGTCTTGTTAAGGAAGTTGGAGCTTAATCTGATGTGATGAAGGTTTGGGCCTACTTTTTCCTCTATTAGGTGCAGGGTCTCTGGGCTAATTCCTAGGTCCTTGATCCATATTGAATTGAGATTTGTGCATGATGAGAGATAGGGGGTTAGTTTCATTTTGCTGCATATGGATTTCCAGTTTTCCCAGCACTATTTGTTAAAGAGGTTATCTTTTCTCCAATGTATGTTTTTGGCACCTTTGTCAAGTAGAGCATAACTGTATTTAAGTGGGTTTGACTCTGTGTCTTTTATTCTGTATCATTGTTCTACATGTCTATTTTGGTGCCAATACGATGTTGTTTTTGTTACTATAGCTCTGTAGTATAGTTTAAGGTCTGGTATTGTGATGCCTCCTGCTTCACTCTTCTTGCTAAGAATTGTTTTGACTATTATGGGTCTCTTGTCTTTCCAAATGAAATTCATGATTGCTTTATCTATTTCTATAAGGAATGATGTTGGGATTTTAATTGGAATTACATTAAATCTGTATAGCACTTTGTGTAGTATGGCCATTTTGACAATATTGATTCTGCCTAACCAAAAGCATGGGAAATCTTTCTATCTTCTAAGATCTTCTTCAATTTCTTTCTTTAGTATCCTATAGTTTTCATTGTAGAGGTCTTTCACCTCTTTTGTTAAACTGACTCCCAAGTATTTTATTTTATTTTATTTTGAGGCTTTTTTAGTAGTTTTCCTAATTTCTCTTTCAGAGGATTCATCACTGATGTATAGAAATGCATTTGACTTGTAGGTATTCATTTTATTATATCCTGCTACTTTGCTGAATTCATTTATTAATTCTAGAAGTTTTCTGGTGGAATTTTTGGATCCTCTAAGTATAGAATCATGTTGTCAGCAAATAATTATAGTTTGAGTTCTTCTTTTCCTATTTGTATCACTTTAATTTCTTCCATCTGTCTAATTACTCTGGCTAGAGTTTCAAGGAGTATGTTGAATAACAGTGGTGAAAGAGGGCATCCCTGTTTTGTTCCCATTTTTAGAGGGAATGCTTCCAATTTTTCTCCATTTAGGATTATGTTGGCCTTGGGTTTAGCATAGATAGCTTTTACAAAGTTGAGGTATGTTCCTACTTTTTATAGTTTTTCTAGTTGTTTGAACATGAAGGGGTGCTGCATTTTGTCAAATGCTTTCTCTGCATCAATTGATATATGATTCTTGTCTTTAAGTCTTATCTTTGATGTGATAGATTACATTTATTGATTTCTGTATATTGAACCAAACTTGCATTCCTGGAATGCATCCCACTTAATTGTGGTGCACTATTTTTTAAATATGTTTTTGTATGAAATTTGCCAAAATTTTATTGAGAATTTTTGCATCTGTGTTTACCAGGGATATTGGTTTGAAATTTTCTTTCTTTGTTGTGTCTCTGTCTGGTTTTGGTATCAGAGTGATACTAGCCTCAAAGAATGAGTTTGGAAGGGTTCCCTCCTTTTCTATTTCATGGAATAATTTGGGGAGTATTGGTATTAATTCTTCCTTGTAGGCCTTGTAGAACTCGGCTGAGAATCCATCTGGTCCTGGGCTTTTCTTGGTTGGTAAGCTTTTGATGGTGTCTTCTATTTCCTTGCTTGAAATTGATCTGTTTAAGTTGTGTATGTCCTCCTGGTTCAGTTTGGATAGATCATATGCCTCTAGCAATTTGTCGGTGTCTTCAGGGTTTTCTATTTTATTGGAGTATAAATTTTCAAAGTAGTTTCTTATTTTCCTCTGTATTTCAATAGTGTCTGTCATGATATTTCCTTTCTCATCACGAATTTTAGGAATTTGGATTTTTCTCTACTTTTTTGTTAGGGTGGCTAAGAGTTTGTCACTTTTATTTATTTTTTCAAATAACCAGCTTTTTTGTCAATTTTTTAATTGTTTCTTTTGTTTTAATTTAATTTATTTCAGCCCTGATTTTAATTATTTCCTGTTCTTTACTTCTTTTGGTGTTGGTTGGTTTGTTCCTCTTTTTTTTGGACTTTGAGATGTAGTGTCAGGTTCTTTATTTGTTGACTTTTTCTTCTTTTAATGAATGAGTTTAATGCAATGAACTTTTCTCTTAGCACTGCCTTCATAGTGTTTCAGAGATTTTGAAAAATTGTATTGGAGTTCTCATTGACCTCTAAGAATTTTTTATCTCCTCCCTGATATCTTCTGTTATGCATGTTTTATTCAATAGCATATTATTTAGTTTCCAGGTGTTGGAGTAGTTTCTATTTTTTAATCTGTCATTGATTTCTAATTTTATACCTTTATGGTCAGACAGAATGCAGAGTAGTATCTCTATTTTTTGTATTTGCTAAGACTTGATTTATGGCATAACGTATGATCTATTTTGGAGAAGGATCCATGTGCTACTGAGAAAAAAAGTGTATTTGCTCATTGATGAATGGAATATTCTATATATTTATGTTAAGTCTAAATTATTGATTGTTTTATTGAGTTCTGTGGTTTCTTTGTTTAATTTTTGTTTGGAAGATCTATCCAGTGGTGAGAGAGGTGTGTTAAAGTCACCCAATATTATTGTGTTGTGGTCTATTTGATTCTTGTAGTTGAGAAGGGTTTTTTGATATACATAGATGCCCCATTATTTGGGACAGAGGTATTTATGATTGTTATATCTTGTTGTTGTATGATTCCCTTAAACAGTATGAAGTGTCTTTCTTTATCCCTTTTCACTAACTTTGGTTTGAAGTCTACTTTATCTGATATGAGGATGGAAACCCCTACTTCTTTATGTAGTCCATGTGAGTGATACGTTTTTTTCCCACTCTTTCACCTTCAGTCTGTGGATGTCTTTTCCTGTGAGATGAGTCTCTTGAAGGCAGCACATTGTTGGGCCTTTTTTTTTTTTTTT